>BGPR01001362.1:179079-216027 GCA_013235015.1 Araneus ventricosus | reverse complement strand
AACTATGAAATATAAAAATTGTGAAATCCATAGAAATTTTTACTGGCCAATAAATAAAAATTAAAAAAAAAAATTTTTTCTAAAAAAAGTTTTGTGTTCTTAAAAATGTACCAGAATCAAAACAATGAGAGAAACCTTCAAGTGTCCGAAAGTTCTGTTGCGGTGCCAAATTGTTACGTTAGATTATTTGTTTAAAACTGATTACTTGATTGGACTCGGCCCATTTTGTTTCCTTTTATATGCAGATCACTAAAAGATATGATCTTAAAATGTAAAAACTTCTACAAGTGTAAATTTTCAAAGGTATAAGAGCAGAGTACATAAATTTCTAAAACTATGAAATATGAAAATTGAGAAATGTTTACAAATTTCAATGGATTGTCAATAAGCAAATAAAATAAATTAATAATAATTCGAAAATATATAAAAATTTTAAAAATAAAAGCAAAATGCAAATTTTATAAAAATATAAAAAATGAAAACTTCTAAAAAATAAAAATACATAAAGAAAAAAAATTCTAAAAATCAAAAAGGAAATATTTATTTTAAAAATATAAATGTATAAAATTTAAATTATACGTATAATTTAAATTTATAAAAAATTTTTAATAAAAAGATACAAAAAATTTCAGAAGTAAAATATTAAAAATAATTTAAATGCGCGGTAAAAAATGAAAATCACAATAAATTACTTAAAGTAAAATTTAAAAATGAAAATAGAAAAATACAAATTTCATAAAAAGTTTTAAAAAAACGATATGAAAAATAAAAATTATAAAAATAGAAAAAATTCCAAAATTGAAAAAGAAAAAAAATTCTTTTTAAATATAAATATATGATTATAATTTAAATATGTAAACATTTCTATACAAAAAATTTCAAATGTAAAATAAAAAAAATTAAGAATGCACTTTAAAACATAAAAATCAACATAAATTACCTATAATAATATTAAAAAATGAAAATGGATATATTTATAAAAGCTTTTTAAAAATATATTGTAAATTATAGAATATAATTTTCTATAATTTACAATATATTTTAAAAAAAAGTTTTTAGGAAATTCAATTTTTTGAAGTCTAACTTATAATTTTTTATTAAAATCAAACTATATTGTTGTAAATTTTTTACCATAATATTACAATCCAGATCTCAGAAAAGTTTGCTCGTACAAGCCTGTATCCCAATGTCGTGTGAATATTTTTTTTTCAATAAAAAACTCTTATATGCTCATGAAATTATCCAATAAATCAAAATTATGTTTTTAATTTTTTTTTTCGCCGGATAATATTTAAGAATTTGACAGAAGTATTTGTGTTATTAAATTTTTTGCTCACAAAACCTATAATTTATTTCGTGCTATTCAAGCAGATTTAAGTGCCTCTTGATTTTTCTTTATGTTTAAAAATAGCATCAGTTTAATATTGATTTGTAGAATTTTTAACTGGAAGTAGTTTTTCCAAATATTTTGACTGCAATTTTTCTCGTACAATGCAATTGTGATATGAACGTGAAGAACTTACATACATCAAAATGTCATGTTATGAAAGGAATTGCGTATACTAATATAGTTTTTTAAATCAATCTTATGCGGAAATAAAATTCCTTTTAAAATGGGAAGCAAACATTTCAGCAAAAGGAATTCAACTGCTGAAAATGGTTTTATATTTTAAAATGTTAATATTAAAAAAAAT
Source organism: Araneus ventricosus (assembly GCA_013235015.1). NCBI lineage: Eukaryota > Metazoa > Arthropoda > Arachnida > Araneae > Araneidae > Araneus > Araneus ventricosus. The sequence goes on along the minus strand of BGPR01001362.1, from coordinate 214,333 downwards.
CGCATTTATTTTCACTCCAAATCTCATAAAACAAGATTGGACAATTTTGTTTTTTTAAATAGCCGAAACATTAAATACAGTGCATAACGAAAACAAACAAAATAAATAAAAAAAAGTCACTCTGTGAGAATGTTCATTTATTATGGAACTTTTGTGACGAATATTTAAAAATAAAATCATTTTTTTAAAAACAGGAATCCTATTTAGAGATAATAGGACTGTTGCATAGAGAACTGTTTTTATTTTCCTGGCGAATTTTTGCAATGAAAATCTGATGAATATTTACTGAAAACAAACGATTATTTTGTCGTAAATTGTTTTGTTTTTTTTTTTAACGATCTTTGGTAAACAAGCATTTACGTGTTAAATGAAATTTGGTTCGATTTTACGAATAAAAAATGTAAACATCGCATGTCATTCGCTTTTAAATCCTAATTTTGATTCTTGACAATGAAGCAGACTGGTTGTTAATATAATTTTCAACTAATGTTTATGGCATGCATTGTAGTCGGTGTTTCTTTTTGTTTTAATAATTGATCTATTACATCATTACTGCGTATGTAAGTCTGGATGTTTTTATCTTGAATTACTGCCTTGTCCGTATAAATGCAAAATATCAATGTTTTCCTTACAAAATTCTGCCTATAATCGAAGTTTTAGGATTTTCATATCTCATTTTGGGTACTTTGAATGATTTTTCCGTTACTGTGAAATTCATACTGTTTTTAAAAATATATTTGTTAAATAGTTAGTCATTATTTTTTTAAATCATGCTTTTTGATTTCAATAAACTTGGATTTCTTAATGTCTTGGGAAGTGATTTTTTGAGGCTAAGCTTTTTTGGTAAAACAGTAAAAAATAATAAATAAAAATAAAAAAATGGTATATATATTCTTTTTTCCCCTATGGTGATGTATATAGCACTTTTAAGAATTTGTAAATTTAATCGTCAACAAAATTCAGTTCATGAAATTTAAAACAGGTCATCATTAATTTGTTCCTTGCACATTTTCTATTTTCTTGTACAACTCATGTGTACTGTGAACTGATAGTTGAACATTGGTAAAATGTTTGCATAAAAATATGTTGATTTGCAAAACGGTAATTTTTTCTGCAAGATCAGTAGGCTATGATTTGATTTGATTATTTTTTTGTTGAAAATTTAGGAAATTTAGTTTGTCCAAGTTGATTACTATCTCACCTTCGATATTCTTAGAAAAATGTTTGAATGGTATGAACAATGGCGGCTCATCAACTCAGTACCGAGCAGTGCCGCAAAAATTGTTTAGACCTAAGTTGTAGGAAATTTTGTGCTGATTATTTTGGTATATAATGATGATATACGAAAAATTGATACTTTTTGAGTTATAAGCAGAAAACTGGGAAAAAGGTTTTTTGACTTAATTTAGGTTAACTAAAATTACTATAAAAATTTTTGGTGGCAAACCTCAAATATGTAATCAGAACCCCCAAAACCAAAAGTGGGCAAAAAATTGCAACTCCTATAGAATATGATTTAAAAAAAAAACTTAATGACTAGACTACTGAGAAAAAGCGAAGAAAGGCCAAATGAGAAAGTCGCGTCAATCGAGAGCTGTGGAAAACCCAGCTCAAGGACATCTAATTTCAATGGGAGAAAAGGTTGTTTTTCTCCCGAGTGAGCCTCCGCGTTGCGTAATGAGCGAATTTAGGTTCTTTAGGAGGGGCAAAACTCTGCAGCTCTAGTCTGTCTCTCTCTCAATTCTTGATTGATTTTCCGTCTTTTTTTTAACGTTTTTTTATTACTCTTTTGCCATTTTCGTTGTTCATTGAATTCTCAGAGTTTAAAAGTAAGCCAATTGGATTAAAAACGAAAAGTAAAAGCTTTTAAAAAATTTCAGGGGGGAGTGAAAACTCTTATGGGCGAGTCGCCACTGGGTATGAATATTTCCATCCAGTGGTATGAGCGATGAAGTTGGCGGGAAACTGATTAAAATGTTGAAAACACAAATTTATTCATAAAACGAACAATAAAGTTCTTGCCAATGTTGTTGTACTTTACACAAAGCGATTCAAGTAAATTAACTGAGAAATACAATTAGTAAATAGCATCACTGTTGCAGAATGCAGAAGAAACAAACAGCAGTGCTATCTGATCAGTCCGGAAGGAATTAGAGCAGGATCTTAAACTTTTCTTGTCCCTGTTGAATTCACAAAATTGTAATAATTCACAGTAATGTGTATACGAATTCACAGTGATGTGCGTCCAGGATCGCATGCTTACATGCTACCTTATCAGAAACGAAGAGATTTTCAAAGAAAATACATTCCATTGACAAGAAATAATTAAAAAGACTACTATTTTAATTATTTCTTGAAGATTTTAGGATTTTCATCATCGTTATTTTGATATTAAATTCGAAATAAATAGTTCTTTGCCACCGTTTTTTAATTAATTTCCACTGTTCACAAATTTATGTCTAACTGTAATTTCTGGTTTCCAACAACGGTCTCTCTGTTGCAGTGAAATACAAAGTTTTCTTAAATTAAGTGGTGTCCTTATATAACTTAGTAAACCCATTCAAACATCTGATCCAATCTATTATTAATTTAATTAGTAAGCCAGCTTTATTGTTGTTGGAGATGCGGGACAAAATGTGCAAGTACTAAATACCCGTTGTTTAGATAAGAGTTTTGATCTGATACTTTGTTGCGGCCGAACTTTCGGGAATTTCTGTTCCTGAACTTGCCTTAAATTAAATTAATAATCCACTCGGACTTGGAACTTTCGGACTAAAGATTACACCCCTTCCGGAAAGTATGTCATTTTTGTAGAAGTTATGGTCATTTTTGTAGAAGTTGCTTATCATAAAATTGTGTGCGAGATGCTTTCCTAAAAGTTGCTTCAAGGAGAAATTCAGACACATTTCTGCTATAATTCAGAGGAAAGCATGACAAACATTATGCAGGCAATCCGACGCAACAGTTTTTGATAAAGCGTGAGCTAATACTTATTAAAAGCACAACCAGATTTGAAATCGCCACCCCAAACTACTAAGCAGATTGGGTATTTATTTGCTTGTTGGAACGCCTCAGAAAATAGATGTTTATGTTAGCATTCTGATTGCAAAGGATGATCCAAATGATGTAGCGTCATGGAGTTTTAATGAACAACTTAATGTGCTTTTTTTTTTATTTATTTTGTCATTTAAAGATGCCTCTGGGATATGTAGTTGTAGAGTTCGTACTTTTTCCGAATCGTGTGACTGATTTGAATGCCCGATGCTTATTCGTTCGTAGAAGTCCCTTTTCAGTATTGTTTTTGAAGAAAGCCGGTGGTGTTTTGATGAGAATATTGTCACTGGAAATTCCGGAGCGGTACTTCATGAAATTGGGAGTGCAATGGCCCTTTCATCCGCCACTGTGAATACGCAAAATTCAAAACATTCTTCTCACGACGAGTCGGCATCAGGATTCGGAATTTCGCAACGCCTGAATGCGTAAATATAGACGGCTTTTTAGAAAATGCTGCCTTTGTATAGCTTGAGACTCGTGAATGAAACAGATTCGCTCAGTATTTTCTCTAAAAGATTCATTCACCACCCTTACTTGAGCTTCATTATCGTTGGCTTAAACTAGCCGCCTTTGGCGACCACCCATTCGCCCGTAACATTAATAGCCTATGGCTATACTTGCAACTTGGCGAAATAATTGGCGGTTGTAGAGGCTGAGGGCCAAAATTTTATTATGCGATATATCGCGAAAATGGAGAGCGGTGTGTGGCAAGCGACTATTGCTGACAGATCTAGAGATCATATGCTTTTATACCAAATAAAAGTTGTCGAAATCGGTCTAGAGGTTGTTGCTGGGGGGGACTGATCCTCTTTTTTTGCCAATTATTTTAAATATATAGTTGAATAATTCCCTACTTTCTTGTGCAAGTTTTATCAAATCTCTCTGTTTCTTAGAGTAATTTAATCGCGCATTTCATAGTTTAATTTCAGTACCATTACTTCATGCTAAATAAAGCTGGTTGGTTGTCTTATTAATAATTTCTATTGGCTGTCTCTTTAAAAATCCTTATTGGCTCTTTTTGAATCTTATGTAAAGTTTATTTGAGTGATTTTCTCGGCTTTTCCTGTATGTTAGACCTACTGTAAAAGCTTATAATGTTATTCATCGGATTCTGAAATATATTAACGCAGTCATTTATCTTCACGGAGTTACAATAATATTATCACTATTGGGAATAGACCAGTGTTTCTCAACCTTTCAGTGTTTGCGACCCGATTTTCAACCATAATTTTCATCTCGTCACTCCCTCTCTTAAATAAAAATTTATACAATAATAATGTATTTTTAATTGCTATCATTGCATTTTTATTTAGTATTGAAAATTTAATTATTATCCTTGTGCAGTACTAATACAATCCTAATTCTAAGTATATTATATCAGTATAAATGTGTATTTTGTTTTTTATTATGTCAGAATGTATTTCGTTTTACTTTCCTTTCAGTAAATTAATAACTTTTTTAAGTTATATTTTCTCTTCGATATGCTCGCCCCCCCCCATTTAGTGTTATCACGTGCACCCAGTGGGGAATCTAGGATTCGGGTCTGGGGGGGGGGGCTAAGGTCGTAAAAACTTTGTATCGCCGTGATGAATGTCAAACCTCAAGGCTAAAGTAAACCAAGACACTTTAACTTTACAGACTTTACTCACCTGACAATAAGAATCATAAAAACAGTACAATACTTTCGATAATTTAATAAAAATTACAATGAAATAACTAGCCAAAAAGTGGCTTCGACCGTGTCAAAGCTACAAGTACAAGTAGAATGACTACAAAATTTAGAAAATTTTCGAGCTTATCAAGCCAGAAAGTAATGTTGTAAAGTTTTTATTATTTTTTAAAAAAGAGGGAAATTAAGAAAAAAAAAGTTGTAAAGATGTTAAATAAAATCAAGAATTCTGGCTTGGCTCTGGGGGGGGGGGGGCTGTATCCCGATAGCCCCCCTGGATTCGCCACTGCATGCACCTCCTAGGGGGTGCGCCCCACAGGTTGAGAATCGTTGGATTAGACGAAGGATATCCCAAATAAGTATTGAATTTCCATCAATGGTTTCAATTTCAAAATCTGATATAAATATACAATTTTGGTGTGAAGGCCATAAACTAAATATCATCTATCTTGCGTGTTGGATTTTTGAGATATCGTGTTCACAGAGTGTATTGTTCTGCAACGGATTCCGAGATTACCACTTTTGGACGATTTTACACAGGAAAAGGGTGTCAGGCAATGAGTCATATGAGCGCATTTCCGGAGTTCTTTCTTGTATCACGCTCGGTAAAATGTAAACATCACCCTACCATTCTTCAGTCTCCCCCTATTTTGATGAAAATAACTCCGCCCGGCGCATGCGCAAAAGCGCGAAGGGTTTCCGAAACCGTTGCTAAACAATAGACAATTAGATCCAATTCCAAAAATGTTTCTTTTCGGACTTGGGGAGATCTAAAACACGTAGATTCATCAAAATTTAGAAGTTGAGAATCGCTGGATTAGACGAAAGATATCCCGAATAAGTATTGAATTTCTATCAATGGTTTCAATTTCAAAATCTGATATAAATCTACAATTTTGGTGTGAAGGCCATAAACCAAATATCGTCCATCTTGCTTGTTGAATTTTTGAGTTATCGTATTCACAGAGTGTAGACAATGGGGAACTTCAGTATTTTTTAAAAACACATGAAAACCATATTTGTAGAAAAAATCATTCTAATTTCAAATATGCAAGTGAAATTTTATAGAAAAAATCATTCTAATTTCAAATATGCAAGTGAAATTTTATAGAAAAATTTATTTATTTAAATATTGAGAGCGAAAGATGCACTGAAATAGCAGGAATCATGATGCAATCCGAAACGCACTCTCATTGGCCGAGTAGATTTTGACGTCAAGGGTGCCTTCCTTCGCATACTTCTCTTTCGCTAGTTCTGTACTCTGCTTTGAATCAAGGCGTTTGTGCCAGCTAACATTTTAAAAGTGAAGTTGTTAGCTTAATGCCTTGAAAGAATGTGTATCTCTCTGAATGCAACAGATTTTCCAACAATCAGCACTCAAATGTGTCACACTGTTCTGTAGTATTTTTATGGATCTCTTTGAAAGCTTCGGAACAAAGCAAGCTACTCACTTTCTATCGGTAAAATCCTGATCGCTTACTTATTTTATTACAAGGGAAGTAACACAAATGTTTTGTCAGTATATGTGTCTATAATTATTCAGTTCCGACGAAGAAACTGGACACAAAACGCCGGCTCGTGAATTATCTCATAAGAAAAGTTGTTTTGACTTCCATTGAATGCATTCAGTTACCGGAACAGGGCTCTATACTATACGGAAAAGGCTTCGCCTTAGGTAAAACGGAAAGGTTTTCTAAACCATCCAGCAACAATAAATTGCAGAGGGGCCCTCGGGCATTCCGAGAAGACGCTGCGATTTCTGTTGCACAAGAAAGAACGAAAAGATAAGAACCTGATTTTGCATGATGTATTAAATTTCATATGCTACTGAAAAAACCACAACAATAACAAAAAAACAGGAATTTATTTCAGAAGTTCCGTTCAAAATAATTTCAGGTACGGCATTTTTTTAAAAACACACCTGTGCCTTTTAAAAATTAATTTTATTTTATATAGTTTTATTTCACTACGCTTTATTTTACTATGTAAATTATTTCCTTTGTACAAGTATTAATTTTAAGATACTAGTTTATATTAATTAATTTAAAATCTGGTAAAAATAACTTACATAAAGAAAAACACTAAAAAATTAAAAATGATAAAACTGTAACCACTTCGTAAATTGCAAAAAAAAAAAAAAAAAAGATACGAACAAAGTATCTGTAAGTAGTAAGCCTTCTTTACTGCAAAGTAAGGTTTTTTCATTATGTTAGTTAATTTTTGAATTATATAAAAAAACTATATAAATTTATAATAATATTCAAACCAGACCAAATGCGACTGATCTAGGAATTTAAGTGCTGCCATCAACAAACTCGAGATGCACGATGAGATAAATTTATCCCACCTTTTCTCAACTATAATAATTGATGAGCAAACTAACTTTTTGAAGACTAATTTTGATTTTAATGCATTCATTGAATATAAAGAATTTATTTCGCATCAAAAGTTAATTCTTCGAATTATTTGTTGAACTACAAATGAAAACGAATTTTATTATAAAAAAAAGTCTTGAATTTAAACTAATTTCTAAGATATTCTTGTTAATTTTCAATAGTACTGGTAATTTTTTAAAAAAATATAAGAAACATTCGAATATCCATTGAAAAAATTTATGCTATAAAATAACATGAGCAAGTTTTTTTTTTTAAAAAAGATTCTTAAAAAAGGTGGGATCTTCTATATTTTTATCCTTTGAGGGCCATTGCCCCTCAAAGGGTAAAAAAATAAATTCCATGTAATCAAATGGGAAAAAACTAATTAACTTTAACTATTTGCTTTAAAATATCTTTTTTTGCTGCTCACCTCACCTTATACTTCTTTTAAAAACAAAAAAGATATCGAATTCTGAATTACTTAATTTTATTATACAATTTTAATAGGTATAATATAGATTAATAACTCACATCAAAATGATCTCCACAGGCATGACGAACGCTGCTTGCTGATAATTCTGGATTTAGCTTCGGATCTCTCTTCATCGCTTTACACCACTTTTTGCGAATAACATAATTTTTTGGCACATTGATAAATAATTTATCGGGTGCCGTTACAATTGTATTACGACATTTAGGAACAATACAATACTTGTATCTTTCCGATATTATTTTATCTGATGTGATAGTCGGAAAATATAGAAAAAAAGAGAATCTCTATAGAGCGCGAACGGGAAGGAAGAGTGTTTCTCCCCTGTCTGGCAACTTTGACGTCAGACCCGTTTCGCGCCGAAATGGATAGTTTTTCCCGCGTTTTCTGAGAGGCGAACTTTGATTGCAAATTTAAAAAAAAAAAAAACTGTCTAGAATTTTTTTTAATGTTATTGTTCGTTTCGAAGCATCTTAAATCGATTTAAAAAATAATAATAATAATAAAAAATGCTGAAGTTCCCCATTAGATCCAGTTCCAAAAATGTTTCTTTTCGGACTCACTAAAACACGTTGATTCATCAAAATTTAGAGGTAGAGTTTTTTGATGATAACCGTACTTCTTCCGAGAAAGTAAAAAGTCTGTTTTCTTCTAATGGAGCGGGTTTTAAAAGGATTTGTACGAATTCGAGCTTTTGTTTTAGAGGAAATTAAAGACCAAAATTATATTTTTATTAGCTGAGTATTACAAGACTTAAGCAGTATTTTCGCGTATACAATAATGCTTTTGTGTCTTCCGATCATTATCGAGCAGTTTCCGTTATAAAGTTTCTTTATAACAAAGGGAATTGTTTTTTAGATTACTTTGTTATAAAACGTCCGAGTTTTGTTTAAAACTATAAAAATAATTAATACAATGTAGTTTTTTTAATCCGAACTAATTGGGACCTGGACCTATCTGGATTATATGCTTATCCAGATTTTCAGAACTCATTAGTAGTTCTATTTTTCTTCATCTCTTTGTATTTATCTTTAAAAAAATTTCATTAAAATATAAGCGAAAGTACAGTTGTTCGAATATACAGAATCTTTCTCTATTTTTTTCCTCCTCGAATTAATGACAAACACATTAATGAAAATGTTGAAGATAGAACCGTGATTTTGATCTCTTTTTTTGAAAAAAGAGTCAGTAGAACCCCTGGAATTCGAACTAATTGGGGCTGACCTTTATTCGGATTCTGGAGAATTCGGATTATCAGGAAAATTCTGTACAATACTCTTCATATACCAAAGTAAAGCATTGACTCTGGATGGTCTGTGAAGGCATAGGGAAAGAGGACGCGGCGATTCGCACGGTACAGTGGAAACAAGTTGAGGGTAAAAAGAATATTTCTGATTTTGTTCCTGTACTAGTTAAGGAGATGTATTCATTCTTAAGTAGCAATTCGAATACTTCTTTTAAGTTAGGAATAACATTAGCTTTGCTCCTGATTCGTAATTTCTATTCTTCCTTCATTTTTCAGTAAAAAAATTTCAGAAAATTGATAAAAGCTGTTCTGATTATCCGAAATTTCTGATTCCCGGGGTTCTACTTTATATAACACAGTTATACATGAATTATCTGGTTTTATACATGAATTATCTGGTTGAAGATGCCGCATAAAATACGAGACTCTACTTTCAACAATTTACTTATGCCACTATTTTAATTATTGTTACCAGAAACCATTACAATGCCAAAATAAGCGGTCAAATTATATATATTTTTAATAATTTATGTACAGTAGAGTCTCGATAATTCGAGGTGGACGGGACCGGGCCTATCTCGAACTATCGATAAGTCGAATTATCGTAATCATAAAATTTAATGAATAAATAAATGGAAATAAAAGCAATGTTTAAATTTCAGTGTAGTATATTTAAATGAAAAATGTATTAACAATTATTATTACATTACTGCTGATAGCAACAGGTTAATTATTTCTTAAAATAATTGTCGGTGGTTTTTTGTTTAAACACATTGCTCCTATATATCGTTCTTATATATATCCCGTTTTCTTTGGGAGGGAGCATTTCTGCAAGTGGTTTCGGGGTGCGCAGTGGACATATGACCCGTCGAACAACAATAAAAACCAGATGCAGTAATTCTTTCACGTGTTGTGTATGTGTTGGTCATTATTTGGGAGCTAAACTGATTTTTTTTCACTAACTCGGATTTATGGAAAACTCGAACAATCGAGATTCGAATTATCGAGGCTCTTCTGTATTAATAAAAGCTGTATAGGTTGTGGCTGTGGAGAAATGTTTGTTTTTAGATTGTATGGGACTAAATGAAATCAACCAGAAAAGAGAGCATATTTTTCAGTTTAACAAACAAATCTTTTATTGTATTGTTTTTAAAAGTAATGTTATATACGGAATAATTTATGCCTAACATAAAATTAATCGAGTTCCTAGAAAAGAATGCATTCGTGGATATAAACGCAATCATTGGTGGAAAAAGAAACGCTATGGTGAACGCTAATCCGATGTGTATATTGTATGCCCATTGTTTGATGTATCACCAACAGGGATGTTCTTTCCGTCCCATTCTTTGCATCTAAATGGAAACCACATAGAGAACCGTAATTATTTATTGAACGAACTGTGCTTTTCTTGGCAACCAAAGCTGCAATAATATTGATTCTTTGTGAGAATGGATTTTCCGCTTGTTAGGTGTCCAGTATCATTGGATCTCTTCTGCTTTATTTATCGTAACTAATTTCACCTAACTGTCCGTTTGATTAAAGGCAAAAGCTGAAATATTCATGGAAAGGAAGAAACAAGAAGGGATTTTCGGCACCATTAAGGGTGGATGGACTCATTTAAGTCAGACCCTTGCATTGAGTTATCGTAATTTGAAATTTTTAGCTAAAATTAAGGCATTCGTAGACGTTATATGGGAGTGTGGAGTAAAACCGGATACCCTTGATTCTGTCGCTATGAGTTCTTCTTTCTAGCGGACAGATACGGAATTTACACTCTTATTAGTCAAGGAACAGGAACAGTCATAGTGGCGTGTTGCAGCTGTTGAATTCACTGCTTCTGTGAAGGTTTATTTGTTTACGGGCGTAAACTCTAATGTTAATTTGATTTTAAACTCATTTTTTGATTTTGATTTACTCAGGTGTCGTCCTCGACATCTGACTGCGGTTCAAAATTACGAGATCGTCCAAAATAGCCCTCGTGTTGCTTCAAAAATGGGACGTTAATATATAACTAACTAACAGAAATTAGGTGGTATCATAAAATTGTCAAATGTTCAATGGATTCTTAAATGAAACAAAATGTATTCACATTTCCAAAAAGAAGGGTCTGATTTGTCAGTGGAGAAAATTTCGTAGCAAAGTTCTCGACTGGCCTTTAGTGGAATGGACTAATTTTCCTCAATTGGGCCCCTCACCTAAGGGGCCCCACTCCAGAATGCTGACTACTCAGTTCGTTGCCGTAATTAGGGTGGAGCATTGAGGACACGCACCTTCGACGCCATTACCGGAGGGTGCATGATTGGATTTAAGATTGTAAAAGAGATACTTTTTTTCTTCTCGCATAGAAGTACACAAAGAAGAAGTATTGAAATCCTGAAAAAAAAAATCAACATTGAGATTTTAATAACTGTACACGTCAGTGGCGAATTTGGGGGGGGGGGCGGAGGTCATAAAATTTTGTATCGCCGTGATGAATGTCAAACCTCATGGCTTATGTAAACCATAACATTTTAATTTTACAGACTGTACTCACGTGACAATAAGAATCATAAAGAGCACTACAATACTTTCGATAATTTAATACAAAATACAGTGAAATAACTATCCAAAAAATGTCTTTGTCCGCGTTAATGCTACAAGTACAAGTGGAATGACTAGAAAAGCAGGGAAATTCTCGAACCTGTCAAGCTGGAAAGCTATGTTCTGCCGTTTTTATTATTTTTTTTTTAAAAAGGGGAAATTAAGAACAAACTGTTGTAGTGATTTTAACATAAATCAACATTGACTTAGTCTGGGGGGGCTGCCCCATAGCCCCCCCCCCCTGGATTCGCCACTGGTTCACGTTTTAGACCTTCCCGAGTCCGAAAAAAATTTTTTTCGATTTTTGTCGATCTGTGAAGACTATAATTGGAAAACGAAACGATCTACACGTTTGATAAGTGGTCAAAACAACATATTGTAACAAAATTTCATATTAATCCATTTCAGTTAACGCTAGTTTTATTCTTTTTTAAATAATACAATAGGTCTACGCAAATACAGTTTTAAGAATCAAGTATGGAGAAATGAGCTGTGATAACTAGGATCATCATTTTTGCCAATGTTGCTCTTGAAGTTTATGTCCAATCTTGAGTACCAGCCAATGATGTGAAGGGTTGCACGCAGAGAAAAAAGGTTTTTTTCCCTCTCATAGCGGCGAACTTTTTCAGCTCAAATTTTTATGTAGACTTTTTTTGTATTAGTCGAACTAAATTATTGGGGTAAACTTCTAAAGGATAGACACTATTTCTAAATTTTTTTCAAATTTGCAAGTTTATAAATTTGTGTTCATGAAAATAATTTTGATTTCGATTAGTTTCACAGTTTCAAGCGGGTTATTCCTCAATTCAGACATTTATATTTTCCCTTGCCCTTGCAAACGCTTAAATTTTCTTATTGAACCCAGCCCAAAACTGACAAAAATTCTAACCAAACCTTTTACCACTTTCACCTGATCCAACGCAGTTTCTTTTTTCTCCCCCTCCAACTTTTCCGTGACCTGGTTTCCATGCCGGTGACCGCTTTCTATCCGGTGGATACAAGCGATCAGCTGCCCTTGCAAGCACAAAGAAAAAGTCAGTAGCTCCGAAAAAAAAGTACTGTAGTTTTACTAGCACTACGCAATGCATTGAAATTCAGGAGCACCGACCCTCCCAGCACTTGGCGCAGTTTCTAGGGTTGCCGCCGAGCAATTTAGGCGGTAATCCCGCTTTTCTATGTGCTCTTTGTTTTTGAGATGGAGTACGGCGCGATAATGGAGTATGCTTGAACCGCGGCCGAGGTTATATTTATTAGCCTATTTGGAAATTCTATTGCCGCCTTTGTATGTTCTTCGATGAATTGATGTGAAAAATGGACTGTTTTGTGTGCGGAGAGAGGCATTGCCGCCAATATATGAATCCTTAAAATTCCGATCCTCTTTTTATTTTCTTTGTTTGGTTGAGGATTGTAACATATAGAAATGTTTTCTAAATTTTTTTCCTCGGTGCTTTGGGGAGTTTCGATTTCCTCACTGGTACAAGCGGGGCCATCTTATCCAATGCACTAATTGGGATGTAGCCTAGGAAAAACATTTTAGGGGCGTTTGAAAATTTAGTACTGTACTGATTTTATTTTAAATTTGAATGAAAAAATTTATTTGATTATAATGTCAAATATGTTAAAGTAAAAATATGATTTGGGCTTGCAGCTAGACAGTAATCAATTTTGTACAGGGTGTGCACAAATGAAGTGATGCAGTTAAAAAATTAATAAAATATTAAAAAAAAAACCTCAAAATCTTGGAACTACGTTTTTTTTTTTTTGTAATAAGAGCGCATCTCAAAAAGTTTTTTTTTTTTTAATAGGTAATGCGGCGTTACGCCGTTCTAAATTTGTTCCAGCGAGAAAATTCCGTACTCAATGGCTACCGATCAGCAGAAGCCGATGCGTGTTTTCTGGTTTCTTTTTTTAGTTTTTCTTGAATATCATGAAAGCTCTTCAGTTTTCACATTACATGTGAATTAGCAAATTAAAGAGCGTAAAAATCCCTACTAATACATGCTTTTATTTTTCTTCCAATTTTAATATTTTCTCAGATAATAACACTAAACACATTTTTGATTTCCAGTAATTTACGACCCCCTAGACCACCGAAAGGACATGTTACCTATCTGAAAAAAGATGCGCTCTCATTTTTTTTTTAAAGAAAATTCGTAATTCCAACATTTTTAGTTTTTTTTTATTATTAATTTTGAAATGTGTCGCGTCATTTGTGCACACCCTGTAATTTTACAGGGATTAAATATGCATATTTAATATTTTAAATATGCATACCTTATACTTAAATTAAAATGCATTTTTTGTGTGAATTACATAAATAATTTTTAAAATGTTAAGTAAAATGCAAAATGTTTGTATATGTTTTATTATATCAATTTAAATATTAAGTACATTATTTTATTTTTATATTTAAAAGTGTATAGAAGAGAATTGAAAAGATACCTTTTATATAATATAACCTCTAAAATTAATCAGATATACGACGAGGGATGCTGGGTTGCAAAATCGTATTTTGAAAAGGCGTCAATTTGCAAAATTGTAAGGGATAAATAGATAATTTTTTTCCCTCAATTATTTTGCTAGGCAGGTGTTTTCGTTGGCCACAGGCGCTGGAATTCTTATTTAAGATTCTGAAGTGGCCCCATATTACTCTGGATCAGGGTCCTCAAATTTGTTTTGTCAAGTCGCCCTCGGTGTCGCCGCGAGAGATTATACAGATTATCTATACTTATCGTGGTCCAATAGCTAATTTCTAAACCGTTAGAGATGGACGTATAATTTCAATTGAAAAAATGCTTTACATAAAGGGAAGAATTATAATATAAATTTTTTTTTAGTGAATAAATATAGTTCTGAAAAAGTTACGAAATCTAACTTTTTATACAATCCCCCGGTCCTATCAATCATATTTAGTAAAATATTATTGACACTCGAAAAGTCCAACTCTTCTGCGACTAAAACTGACCGAGTTATGGAGCTTGGAATATCGCTGATTTAGATCACTTTACACCATTTCAATAGCCGCCTCGAAGACGAACTAAAACTGAGCGAGTTATGGAACTTTGAATTTCATGATTTTTAACCAATCAGCAGCCTCTTAGAACAAGTGTTGCGCATTTATTGGTGGATTGTCTTCAAAACGGCTATTGAAATAGTGTAAAGTGATAAAAGTCAGCGATATTCCAAGCTCTATAACTCGGTCAGTTTTAGACGCAGAAGAGTTGGACTTTTCGAGTGTCAATAATATTTTACTAAATATGATTGATAGGACCGGGGGATTGTATAAAAAGTTAGATTTCGTAACTTTTTCAGAACTATATTTATTCACTAAAAAAAAATTTATATTATAATTCTTCCCTTTATGTAAAGCATTTTTTCAATTGGAATTATACGTCCATCTCTAACGGTTTAGAAATTAGCTATTGGACCACGATAAGTATAGATAATCTGTATAATCTCTCGCGGCGACACCGAGGGCGACTTGACAAAACAAATTTGAGGACCCTGAGCCAGAGTAATTTGGGGCCACTTCAGAATCGTAAATAAGAATTCCAGCGCCTGTGGCCAACGAAAACACCTGCCTAGCAAAATAATTGAGGGAAAAAAATTATCTATTTATCCCTTACAATTTTGCAAATTGACGCCTTTTCAAAATACGATTTTGCAACCCAGCATCCCTCGTCGTATATCTGATTAATTTTAGAGGTTATATTATATAAAAGGTATCTTTTCAATTCTCTTCTATACACTTTTAAATATAAAAATAAAATAATGTACTTAATATTTAAATTGATATAATAAAACATATACAAACATTTTGCATTTTACGTAACATTTTAAAAATTATTTATGTAATTCACACAAAAAATGCATTTTAATTTAAATATAAGATATGCATATTTAAAATATTAAATATGCATATTTAATCCCTGTAAAATTACAGGGTGTACACAAATGACGCGACACATTTCAAAATTAATAATAAAAAAAACTAAAAATGTTGGAATTATGAATTTTCTTTAAAAAAAATGAGAGCGCATCTTTTTTCAGATCGGTGACATGTCATTTCGGTGGTCTAAATTACTGGAAATCAAAAATTTGTTTAGAGTTGTTATCTGAGAAAATATTAAAATGTGGCCAGTTTAATTCCACTAATTGAAAAAATGAGTATTGATTAACATGCCCATTCATCCCAATGATTGTTATGTTTATTAAAGTGTTTTCAATAAATTTTCTTATGTTATTTTAAATGTGTTTTATTTGTTTTTACCTAACAAATACAAATATGATTGTCTATTTTGGAAAAAAGTATTTTTTGGAGTTTACATGGGGCGCCATGAAAAAAAATTACTGGAGGCTGTCTTTTTCAAACAGCTGCTGATGTTAAATGCGTAGGACTACTTGACTCGCGATTCCCTTTTGTTTCTCGAAGTTTCTTCGGATTCTCTTTGTTACTGGCGATATTCTTGTTGCTCGAAGTTGCTCTCAATTCTCTTTTGTTTCTCGAAGTTACTTTCAATTCTCTTTTGTTTCTCTGAAATACTAATGTATGGAAAATCGGCGAAATAAAATGAAACTAAGGTTACAATGAAAATTGTTTTATTTCTTAATAAAATATATTACAATGTCGATTCTTTTGTCTTGAATTCTTCAATCGTGCGTGGATATATTACAATTCTGTGTAGGAAATATATGAAAAGTAACATATACATAATATAATAAATTTTTTTTGTAACTTCTATTGTTACCCTTTATCTCTAAAATACGACATTAGTTACCGAGATATAGAGGATCTCCCATACAACGTTTTTTGTGGCGTTTTGGCGTGTGAATCAAATTCCTTCCTGAAACCCCAATGGGAGGAACGTAGTCCTACGTTAAAATCTGGATTCCGCAAACCCCCTGCGAATCGAAAAAGTTTGGGAACCATGACATTAACTAAACTGCAGTGAAGATTTGGTGTTCGTTTCAAAACCCCGAGGCTAGCACTTTTGGACGATTTTACTACGGAAAGGGGTGACAGGCAATGAATAGATGAGCTCTTTTCCAGAGTTCTTTGTTAGATCATGACTTTCGTCTGTTTAGACGTATTTTATTTATTATTTAGTCTTTCTTTTAGTTAGTCTTTACAGCAACTCAATAAATGAAAATAAAATATTTATATATACACTGCTAAGTAAAACGTAAGCATCCCTCCCCTCCATTTTTCACTTCACCACTATTTTGGTGAAATCAACTCCGCCAGACGCATGCGCAAATGCGCAGAGGGTTTCTGTATCTATGAATCATCAGTATATTTTGTTTATTCCAGTTTTATGAAAAAAAAATCGTTATAAAATTCATGATTACACTAACGGGTCCATTTATGTGTATAAAATGCCAGTGATCACGTGTGCTATTTTTATTCATTATTGATGTGATCTTCCGAATTATTTTTTTCAAGCGAACCTCCAATTGTCCCGACTAATTAGATTTTGATTGTCTGAGCAATTTGTCTGATGGGAATATCTCAAATTAGAGTTTGACGTTATCCGCCGATTATCGAATGAAGCATTAATCACCCTGGCTAATTATTCGGTCGAATTATTATACAGATGCATTACTGATTATCCGGACTGGTTAGTGTTAGCTTTAATTCTTTTCATCACCCCATTAAGATTTCGGAATTCTATTAGCAGTTTGATGCGTGTAGTTCAGGAACGCTGCCATACTCTACTTAAGGTATCCGACTGGTTTAAAATCGTCGTTTTTGATGAAATTATCAAAAAAAAAAATGTTTAGGACTTAATTTTGTAGCCTGTTTAATCAGCTTTCTAAAACTGTCTCACTTTTTACTCTACGTGAATTACAAATGGAGTTACAGCTGTTTTATTACCGAACTGTAAGCATTATTTTATGTTGCATGAAAACTTTAAATGTGTTTTCTGAGAAATGAAATTTTTGAGGAAAACTGTCGACCATAACAATGATTTCTCAAAAAGTTATTCAAGTACTGATATAAAATTTTCTGAGATTGTTTTCTGTAATATGCTTGATGTTTTCCTCTAAAAACCTAGGTCAATTTTAAAATCAAGTATTATTTTTAAGTGCTTAAATATAAACGAAAAGCATTTTTTATGAAAAATTACCAGTTTATTAACGATGTTCAGCTATATCTCAAAACTATTTGGAAGTAAAAGAAATATTTTAGAGCATAACACAGATAACTGTCATAAAAATGTACTCCTACAAGGATTTAGTTATATTTAGAATATGATTTTGTATATGGCTGTTAACGTAAGGCAAATATTTTATCATTTTTCTTCAAATTTCTAATTTTTTTTTTTAATATTTTGAAAGCCTAATTTTACAATATTTTCATAGTTTTAAAACATATGCAATTGAAGAATAACATTAAAAATATATACAAGTTATTTTTCAAAAAAATGTCTCCGAACACATTCGGATACCTTAAAGAGTATTGAAATTGGTGACATTTTTATGTTGGGCATTACATTGGAAATTGTTTATAGATATAATTTATAACATGTCGGCGTATGTCATGGGGTTTGGAACTTATAGTCTTCCAGGATGAGTTTCTACTTTGTAGTAATTCTATATTTATATAAAAAAGATCCAATTTTGCATTTTTATATGGAACACCATTAAGAAATTTATTCTGCAGCGGAAATAATAGCTTTCTTAAAATAGCTGACATTCCTATTGCTCATATGCCTAAAATTAACGTATGTGAGCATTGTGTATAAATTTATTATCTATATATATAAAAGAGGAAAGTATGTGTGTGTGTTTCGTTTTTTGGTTCTTTATGCACGTCCACACTGTTGGACTTACGACGACCAAATTTGGCACAGTGATGGATTAGCCCAAGAGGGAGCTAACGCCGTAAAAATTATTTTAAAATTCGTATTAGATTTTTGTTTATTTGATTAAATAGCGAAAATTAATCTATTTTTAGACGTTTTTCACCAATAACTTCTGAAATACTTACGGTACGAAAATTATTTTTACATCACCTTTAAGAGCAAAAAATTATCTTTTTAATGATACAAATTTAATTGCTGTACATTTTTTTTCTTTAACTGTAATTAAGGTTTCAAAATTCATTTTAAACTCAATTTGTGACAATGCTTTCTTTTATTGTTATAAAATCAAATTCAATCAAATCCTTTATTCACGTCCTTTTTTATCAAATCCTTTATTCACGTCCTTTTTCATCAAATCCTTTATTCACGTGTTTTTACCACTGTTAAAGCTAAGAAAGTATTGCTTTTTTTGGTGAAGGTAGACTTCTTACTTCCGCTGTTATTTCGTAGCATGCACTTATCTTCCGTTTTCATTTGGTATCTTTTATTATTCACTCAAATATTCAATGACGTTAGTTTAGTTACTACGCGATGTGAGTTTCTGTTTGTCTTTATTTATAGTATTAATAGAGAGTATTTATCTTTAGTTTTTATTCCCCTAACTGAGGTTAAAAATATTCTTTTTGTTTGATCATTCCTCTTCAGCGAAATTCTTTTGAGTGAGAATTATTCTCGAGCGATTTTGACTTTCCTTTATCTGATTCATAAAACATTTTATTTAGAAGCTTCGCAGTAACCCAATTATACAGTATAAGTATATTTGTACTTTGTAAAACCGTATTAGTTTTTTTTAACTATATATTATTTCAAATAAATGTTCTTTTTAAAATTTTCTCGCATTTTTATTCAAACCATATTGTTATAAGGTGATAAAAAGGCTATATTTGAAAGTTTTAATTCAAAAACGTTTGTTGGGGAAAGTTGGTGATAATATTTTTAGGGGGGAAAAAAGCAGGAGACCGTATATGAAAAAATATGGATCCCGAGCAACGCCGGGTTTTCAGCTAGTGTAATATAATTATTAAAATAAAATGATCAAAAGTAAAAAAAATCTAAACTTATAAATACAATACTTAAATACAGTAGAGTCTCCCTACAACGAAGTCTCCCCATAGCGAATTTCTCCCTATAACGAAATTTTTAATCGGAATGTTAAATAACATTCAAAACATTCTCCATATAACGAAGTGGTTGTCTCCCTATAACGAATTTTTTCAGACCTTTATCTTTTCGATTTTTGTCATTTTTGAAGAAAGTTGCTAATTTTTGTGCAAACAAATCGCTCACACGTACCTGTTTCTGGAACCACTCGCATTGTTCATTCCAGCAATAACACATAACAATAGAATGCTATGTGAAGGGTAATGCAGTTGTGGGGACGTGGGTTTCTTCAGAGAGAGTAACATTTCTACGGTCAAGATTCCAAGAATCGGGGTGGTGTGGGGGTGGAAACAGCAAATGAATGTGACAATACGCATTTTATGGTTATCCGTACTAGTACATATTATTCTTTATTTTGGTGAATTGTCTTCACTTTTGAGCATTTTATTTATACAATAAAAATTAGTATAATTTTAACAAGTTTATAATAAATATTACTTAATTTTTAATGGAAAGTCATAATTAAATATTTTTGAACTTATCGCACATACTAAAAGGTTTGTAACATTTACTTAAATAACTGCAAAAATCTCTAATCTCCGTATAACGAAATTTTCTCTATAGCGAATTTTTCAACTGGAACCAAGCGATTTCGTTATAGGGAGATTCCACTGTATGTTCAAAGAAAACCATTAATAGTTATAACAATAAAAATGTTGCATAAACTCTTAGGTACAATATGACTTTCTAAAAGAAATAAATAAAGCTTACCCTATAGAAAACAAAATCTAAATCACACCAAAACTGAATTTCTTAGAATTGCACTAAGAAAGATGGAAAACTCATATATTTGTTATGTAAAAGATATATTTAAAGTGGGCATATAACAGAAAAAGTGCTTACATTTTTTGCTGGGACGATGGAGCAACTTGATTTTTATTTAAAACTGGTATAAAACCAGAATTCGACTTTCCAGAAACTGGAATTTCCAGTTACTGGGAGATTGTCTTAAATTTCTCGTCTACAAGTGAAATAAAAACTCAAATGCCTTTCATTATTCATGAATTTATCTAAAACACCGTATTTAAAGATATTTCACTCGGAATGACTTTCTCTAAAAATTCCTACACATAACTGTCTATAATGGGTGATCTGCATATTTAAATTCGTACATCTTCCAAATCTTCAATAATCATACTCTTTTTTGGATGATATAATATTCTTGTTGATATAATATTCTCCCCAAAAGCGAGAAAATTGTGAAATTTATATTATTGCACTCGAAGAGATTCGTTGTCATGGTGATTTTGAAATGAATAGCCGGTTTGAAATCGCATATAAAATGCCATAGGATGAAGCTTCCGATTGAAAGGATATTGAAACTTTTTTTATGATTTGGAATTTGAAAATGAAGATGCTTTTCTCAACTGGTAAATATTAAAATGATGTTCTTAATTTATTTAATTCCCTATAAGTTCCTTTAAATGATTCTGAAACATTTAAAGTAAGTCAGATCTTATTTATATTGGCTTATAAATGCTACCTCAGAAACCCCTTTTGGTAAGTTCTAACTTTTCATATGGAAGGTGGTCAACAAAGCAGTTATTTTCACTTTCCCGTGATGGTGATTCAAACCAGCGGGAGTGGTCTCCCCTAAACTTTCTCGTATACTTCCCCAAAAAGGGTGCTGTTTCCCCTCCCCCCGTGTGGATAAAAAAATTCGAGCCTACTGTAACCTAGAATCCAATGGCTATCAGAAGGTTTTTGATTGTAGATTATAGTGATTGCAAAATATTTAGGTAAAGAATCAAATTCAAAGAGATGCGTACCGATTAAAACGTATGTATCACACACTTCCACTCTTGCCGGCTCAAGGACAAAGTGGCGTAATCCTTCCGCGTGCACAGAAATTGCTACCAGTACGTATGCGTATGTAGAATCGGATTAGAAAAATTAATTATGCAATTTGAACACCTTTTTTTTAGCCGATTGAAACGAAATTTGGGCACAGATCTATAATTAGTATTAACAACCGTCTTACCAATTTTTATTTGTATAAGCCAAAGGGTTTAGGAGATATAATTTTTACAAGTATGCGATAATACAGTCCGACAGACCATCACCCCTTCGACGGATTTGGTACAAAATTTTATACGGACCTACATTGATGATGATAAAACTGTGTACCAAATTTTATCCATCTAGCTATTCAAGTTTTTAAGTTATAGTGTTCACATGACCGCGGACAGACAGATTTTGTCCAAAATTTGATAGAAACCTACAAATGATGTGTGAAGATGACATACCAAATTTCATCCCCGTAGCTCTAATAGTTTTCGATTTATCGTGTTTACAGACACACAGGCAGGTGGAAGAAGCATCTTCGTTTGACGGAGCTGTGCTTCTTTTTTCATTATATAAAATTATATCATATCATGTAAGCTATAGGATTAATCAAGGATAACTTTCTTAATATTACTTACAGGTATTCTATTACAGAGGAGTTAATAGTAATAATTAAAAATTTTAAGGTAATAAAATTTTTACCTTGCGATTATATAAAGGATGTCAATTCTAATCGTGGTCCAGTAGTTAATTTCTAAACCGTTTAGGCATGTATTTCCAATTATGGAGTTTTGAATTTCATTACTTTAAACCAATCGGCGGCCGCCTCGAGCAAGCTCTGCGCATTGATTGGAGAATCTTCCTCTAAGTGCCCATTGAAGTGTTCTAAAATTGTCTAAAACAGCGATATTCAACGCTTCATCACTCGATCAGTTTTAGTCGCAGAAGAGAGGAACGTTTTTGTTTAAAATGTTAGTTTGTCAAGAATATTTTACTAAATATGACTAATAGGACCGGGAGACTGTATAAAAACTTAGACTTCATAATTTTTCAACAGTACATTTGTTCGCTCAAGCAACATAAAATGTAATTCTTTACGTCATTTAGAGCACTTTTTAAACGCTTTTACTAAGTTCGAAATGTTTCATGTTTGTATGTAAGGTTGGAATTCTGAAATTTTGTATATTTATTGGGTCTTGATGACAATGCAATATTTTAATAATTTTAGAACTCTCAATTATCAATTTTTTAAAAAAAATCGCAAAATTACGTTTGCACTCGGTAGGTTTCCATGGCGCCATCTGTAGTATTTTTGAGAACTAAAAGACTGTACACAGTAATTTAAATGTTTCAATTAAAAATAAGTATATCCTATTATAGATCTTTTTAAAGAAATTATTGCTGGGATTAGTTGAAGAAAAATGGATTTAAGTTCGAAATATTTTTTGTAAGGTCAGAATTTTGTGATCGATTTTTCACTCACTCCTTAATACACTAGAGTTCTGAAATTTTGTATATTCATTGGGTCTTGATGACTGAAATATTTCAGTAATTTTAGAGCTCTTTTTTATAAAATAATTGTTGGAATTAGTTCATGAAAAATTTATTCTAAAATCCCAAAATATTTATAATGCTGAATTGTGGCATAAATTAAATACTAAAAACTAGAAAATAATAAATATAAAATTAAAAAAAACTCTTTTAGCAATACATTAAAAAGAAATAAATAATTTTTCTCAAAAATCTGGAGGTCAAAACAAAAATCGTAAAAGCGCGAGACGCTGAAAACTATAGGAGAAAGATATAAAACCACAATGAATTGTCATAAGAAACGAAGTGTTATTCAACATTCATCATATAAAATATATTATAAATGTGATTACAATTCTAATTTACTTACAGCTTTTCTACCTGCGTCTCACGCTTTTCCGATTTTTGTTTTGACCTCCAGATTTTTGAGAAAAATTATTTATTTATTTTAATGCATTTTTTTTATATTTATTATTCCAACTGGAAGTATGTGCCTATTTCTAACGGTATAGAAATTAGTATTGAGCCTATGATTTGAGTGGACACCCTGTATAATAGTAATAGTTCAGTCAACGAAGGGTTTGAAAAAAAACATTAAATCGTATAGTTTTGAAAATTGGTACACATGTTCGTGGGGGCTTCTGATGAACATACTAAAAGTTCCCGGCCCTGGGGGGGGGGGGGGAGAGAAGCTCGCGGCGCCATCTTGGATTTCACCACCCCTTTTTTTAGTTTTTTCCTGAATATCTCGAAAACTATTCAGTTTTAAAATTACAATTGATTTAACAAATTAAAAATCGCAAAATTCCCTACAAATACGTGCTTGTAGTTTTCTTCCAGCTTTAATAGTTTCCCAGATAATGGGTCTCAAAGCACTTACTGTTTCTATTTTTGAAAAGCCGAAGAAGGCTTAAAATATTCTCACTTGGAAATGTCTGATGATGGTCCATGGACTTTATCAACGCACGTTCCTTTTGATCTCCATTAATTGCTCGATGATAGCATGTGAAGAGTCGATTTCGGTTTGTAATTAATGTGATCAAAAGTGTGTAATCTGATTTGTGATTCTGTCTGATTAAATAAATAGTCCTTGGAGAAGCGTTGATTTTAACGGTCATCAAGGTCTTTCCATTTCAGTTACAAAATATTATTGGATGTGACGAATCTTGAAATCGAGTGCAATATCTTTCAAATTTAAAGAAGCCACGTTTCATCAACATTTGGTAGAAGGATATCGTATTGCATTTTGTTATTTATTTTCTGGTATACGCAAAATAGTTGACCTTGAGATTTTGATGATTCTCTATGTTTTAGACTCCTCTAACTCCCGAATCCGAATTTTTTTTGGGAGGGGGACAATTATGTATACAAGTCTTCTTCCTATGCTCACGATAATTCAAAAATGCAAGAATGTAGACGGATGAAATTTGGTGTGCGGTTTTGAAACCAAAATTGTAAATTTGTGTTACGTTTTGGACGAAATCCGTTCGCGGGAACTCTGTCTGTCCATGGGCTTGTGAGCGCTATAACTCCAGAACGGAGCGAGCTAGATGATTGAAATTTGGCCTGAAGTTTTATCACCAGAAGGGTAGATTTGTATCAGCGGGGGCTAGTGTTATGTAATTTTGGGGGTGCTATCCTTCACTGCGCAGTAATGCATATTTGAACCACTTACATTTTTTTGCTTTTTTCAATAACTTTAAGTAGAATTATATTTAATGAATAAATAATAGTATCTTTTCTTCAAATAGGTAAGTATTTTAGGAAATTAATTTTAATAAAAAATTTCAGCTCGAAATTTGTTTTTCAATTCCGTTTTCTGTATTCCTTACTACATTTAAAAATTAACATTAAAATGATAATATGATACAGAAATAAAATAATTTTCTAATTAATTAACGAGAAAAAATGTTATAGTATAACTAAACAGAAGCGTAAGCGAATATTATTTATTAGTATCATTAAAAATTACTTAAAAATAAAATCCATTCTTGTTTTGTTTTCAGCGGAAGAACAGAAACATTAACTTTGATGCTTGTACGACGATTAAAAAAAATTATTGAAATCAAAACAGCTGCATATAATCGTATTCCGATTCATATTGTTGCGTCAGAAAATATTCATTTTTAATGTTAGTAAGCTGAGTTCAAGTTCTGATGTGTTAGGTAGTATTGGGAATTGCCAAGAGGAGAAAAAAAATGATTAATTTATTCTATTACATCTATCTAAAGGTGGACTGCGATATGCGAATATACTTATCAATATTACTTAAGAAATTTTGTTCCTTTAAGCGAACCGCGTTTTATTCAAAAGTGAGGCTTCTTAAATTATGAATCATGATTACAAATATAAAGGTACAGAATATTAGGGTTCACGAAAATTTTGAAAACCTATTTGTAGCACGAAAAATTTCTACTATGTATTTCATCAGCATTTATAACTAAAAAATCATCAAAAAAATCTTTTGTATTCGAGAAATTTAATTACTATAAAAAATGTTTTTCAATTAAATTTTTACTTATCATTAATTATCTTTTATTTCTTAATTTCTTTTCAAAGTTTTAGCTCGCGAAAAAATTTTCCGTGCTAGAAAACGTTTAAAACTCCGTTTCTAACGCGACGGGAACTGTCGATTTCGACAGTACCCTTTCAGCTTAAAATTATCGTAGAGAAAGGTAGGAAAAGCCTGCGCTGGATGACTGCGCATGCGCGCAGGCCGAATTCGGTACTGCAAGGACCCATAGTTCCCGTTTGAATGGTTTGTTACTTACTCCTTTGCACTTCTTCTTCGGGTAGTGAAACCAGCGGGAGTTGTCTCACCTAAACTTTCTCGTATACTTCCCCAAAAAGCTGCTGTTTCCACTCCCCCCGCGTGGATAAAAAAAAAAAATCGAACCTACCGTAACCCAGAATCCAATGACTATCAGAAGGTTTTTCATTGTGGATTATATATATTCAAGATTGTTTTAGTATTTTGCAACGTATTGACTTCATGTGTGACATCGCAGTCACCAAGTTCAATTTTATTACTATTGTTCACAACTAGCTCCTGCATGAGCAAACTCAACTTATGCCAACAGGCAGCATCTACCGAAATTAAATCTGTATATATTGGAACAACCTGTATATATTGTGAATAAATCATATATTTTAAATAATCAATACAGTCCGCTCAATTCGAGGAATAAAACGCAAACACCCCTCCTGTTTTGGAAAGGGTCTGTCGTTTTCATTCATCCAAGAAGGCATGGAATACTTGATATGCTTATGGATTCTGCGTAATTTTTATTTCAAATTATAAAGCTAATTGATGATTAAATTTTAGTCTATAAGCCTAAAAATGCGATAATTCGATGCACGTCAATATGACGGGCGCGAAACTTAGGGGTCAAATATTAAAAAAAAAAGAAAGAAAAAGACGAACCAAACTTTCTAGTGCAATGGTAAAAGATCTGATAAGAAAATTTGCGAGTTTTGGTTATGATCAAGATGATTTCAAGGGAAGGATTTTTTTAGTTTTCTCGTATACGAAGAGAAAATATTGTAATCGTCAAAAAATTCGAACTCGAGATTTTGACGAATCTCCACGTTTTAGACCTCCCTCAGTCCGAAAAACACAATTTTGGAATAATGTCTGTCTGCCTGTGAACACGATAACTCGAAAAGTATTAGAGCTACGGGGAGGAAATTTGGTATGTGATATTGACACATAATTTGTTGGTTTCTACCAAATTTTGACAAAATCCGTCAAAGGGTTGACTGTCTGTCGGTCTGTGTAATCGCATACTTCTAAACATTATAACTCGTAAACCCTACGGCTTTGATAAATAAAAATTAGTATGAGGCTTGCTAACATCAATTGTAGATCCGTACGCAATTTTTGTTTCAATCGGTCGAAAAAAAGTTGTTCAAATCGCCTATTTATCTTTTCTCATCATGCAATGACTCGCGGCTGTTATTGCGTAATTGCGCGATTCACTTGCACTAATCCTTTCAGCTTCTACCCACGCCTTTCACCTCCAAGCTTCTGATCCCTAAGCTTTTTCCCTCCACTGAGTTAGGGACGCTTGTTCGTTTTAATGCCTTTCAGCTTATTTTTTCTCCACATGTGTTAGGAGTATACAAGAAAGTTTAGGGGAGACCACTAGGGGGTTTAGGGGTTTTTTTTTGACTAGGCTGTAGTATTGTATTTCTTCTGAAAATTCTCACTTTGAAAACATTATCCATTAAATCCCTTCTGTTTGTTTTTTACATTAAAAAAAGTTTGTAGTGCCATCTGCAGCGGTTCGAATGTTATTTCATTTCAAAGCTGCAGGTTAATTAGAACTCACCCCCTATATATTAATGATAGGAAAATCTAATCCCTCTGCGTCTGGTTCGTCCAACAACATTATACTACCCATATGTGATTAGTGTTCCCAGAGTTCGAAGAGTTTAGTGCTTTAATTATACTCTTTCGAATATCTTTCTGGATGTGTTCATAATTCGCGGTACTGAAAGCAACCGCGTTTTCTTAAATCCCCTTGTTTCTCTTATTTTCTTCGCCGTGTTCCAAACTAATCTTTTTTAGCTCCGCATTTGGTTTGTCCTGTACATAATCTCCTTTTTATGCCTTTGCAAAAAAAATTGTCTTTGCTTTTGCCAAAAGTCACGTTTGTACTCGAAGGAAGAAGAGAGATGTCTCGGAGCGCTTTTTCTGTTCTGTACAAATGGCTTCAGTCCAAGTGCTATAACTTCATTTTAAATTCTGTCAATATTGTTTTGAAAAAAAAAACCGTTAAAAAGTTCTGTTTGTCTTTTAAAATTGAAGAAAACGAAGCTTTCCCATTTTTGCGCAGTATGAAAAATAACTTGACAGAAGAAATTTCCTTTGCTGAATCAGAGTTTCATTCTTTTTGCTCTTGTACAATAATGGAAATCGTGAACTTTCTAGTGAATGTTCTACAAAATATGATAGATGGACCGTTTCGACATTTTCGCAGTTTTGATTTTTTGATTGCAAGTTAGAGACCCTATTCCATCCAAGATCTGCACTGCTATAAATCCAGCCATTCACGTGAAGGTTAGCCATGCCATTTGTCCTAAGCCCGGTTTTTTCCCCACCCATTTTAATCGAAAAATACGGGCACGCCATTCACTGCTACAGTGTGTCTGTAAAGTCATGGTGCACTTTTGACCGGTCACAGGAAAGCAACGAAACAAGATAGACAGGTGACATCTTCACCAAATAAAAGGAAAACTCTCCAGGTTTGCATACCTGTTCAGCGCAGTTCTATGTGGGCTCCATTTGTTGCCCTACACACATCTAAACGATAGTCCAATTCTTCCCACACACGGGTAAGGACGTCTGGTGTAACAGAGTGAATAGCGTCCTTGTTTTTCTGTTTTAAATGATTAATGTCGTTGATACGTTCACTGTACACATATTGCTTCACATAATCCCACAAGTAAAAGTCTAATGGGGTTATATCCGGGGATCATGGTGGCCATGCCATGACAGCACCCCTGCCTATCCACTGCTGGGGGAATGTTGTATCCAGAAATTCACGTCAATGTTGCCGTAGTGTGGAGGAGCGCCGTCCTGTTGAAAGATGACACCTTCTGGAAATTGTGGAACTGCATACAATTGCAACATGTCAAGGTAGATGTTCGACGTCACAGTCGGTGCGTGGTGTTGCGTCATCACCTGCGCGTGCGCACCGTTGCACTACAGACACTCTTTGGGATACTGTCCAGTGTAGCGTAAGTTTCAACCTTTCGTTTCTGTTCGCCACAACAAGCGTTCATAACTGCACCATGACTTTACGGACACACTGTATTTAAAAGGACGCTAACTCTAAACGAAGGTAGGGGGAAGCGATCTTCTTTCCCTCTCTACAGCTGCTTGTTAATCGCTTTTCGATTTTCCCCAGTCAGCAGATTTTAATTAATGCTACCCTCAAAGCGAGGCTTCAATCTACGCAAGGCATTGTTCTTTTCGCTATCATCTTTCAGGGTCCCTCTGAAACGAGATTTCCTGCGTTTTCGCTCCGATTTCAGTCCAGACGGAATTCCAACCACCACAAGCCATTTGGCTGATTTCCATAGATTTTTATGGCTTTTTCCTTCTCGCGTTCCAAAATATCCAGTTTATCTGTGAAGCGAATGGTCAGCTTAAAGCTGGTTCAGAATCAGGTTGTTTCACTTTGGTGTCATGTGGAAATTGGAAAGTTGAGTGCTAGTTTAGGTGTCATCCTTACCATCGTACCATGGATTGAAGTTACGAGATTCTGTAATAACAACTTCAGAACGAACAAATTTTTCTAATAAAATGTAATCTAACCGTTAAACAGCAAATATCGAACTTAAAACTTATTCCATTGAATATTTGTTTTGAAACAGGAAAAAATATGTGATTTAGTTTATGTGTAGAAAAAATTTCGATGAAAGTGTATATTATTGTATGTACACTTTCATCGACAAGGACTTCTAAATTTATGGGGACATTTTAAAAATATTTCGGAATTTTTCGATATTTCTGTTCAGAAGAACTATTTCAACAGGATTGTTTAAAGCAAATACTGTTTTTTTTCCTGTTAATTTGTATAAATTTTAAACTCTGTTCTTGTGACTTTATATAGAAAAATAGGTATAAATTAATGTGCCGAAATAAATCTCAAAATTAGACTTAAGAAAATCAATTTTTTTTCGACTAAAAATGTTAGATTCTACTGAATTTCTTTTGAATTTTCATTTCGGATTTGGAATTAAATCCCAATAATTTTTTTTTCCTAATTGGTGATAGATCCAAAAGTACGCAGAATAGCTCCAGATATTAATGATTTTAAAATTTCAAAAGGTGTTTCGATGAAATCATGTAAAACACTTGTTGATTTATCAAAACTTTTCGGCAATCAAATTATTACTCCCCCCCCCCATACGTGGCTGCCACCCTAAGTGTCAATACTTCTGTTTTAAAACTTCCTTTTCTTATATCGAAATTGGATTTTCCAACATATTACATTGTTTATTAAAAGCCTAAAATTTTGTTGTGAAGATAAATGTTTTGATATAAAGAAAGATAAGGGTACAGAATTTCAGCTCTTAATGCATTAATGCTTTTTAATTAATAATGTTATTTGCTTGAGGATTATATTTTAATGCGTGTGTGAGTTCACTTTTTAGGCGTTTACTGGAATTTGATTTTATTTAAAATAATGGCTATACAATGTAGGTGCTTCAATCCTTTACCTTTTTTTTTTTTTTTATCATCAATGCCTTTCAATAAAATTCTCAAAGAGTTAAAGTTTCAAAATAAATAAATAAATAAACTTGTAAATCTTTTCAGTACTGAAATTTCCTTCTGAACTCACAGAATAAACTCCAGATTTCTCTGCCAAAAATATAAAGTATTTTTCCTTGTGAATTCACATATGTTTTTTGTAGCTCTAAAAAATCTTCGAATTGATTTCGTTTGAAGTTCGTATTACATCACGAAACATTCTATCGATCTGACTGTTGAATGGAATTGAAAAAGCAGATGCTGAAATGACCAGCCATGTCCACAATAGTGTTAGACCAGAGAAAAATATAAATCACGTAGGGGAAAATTGTGCATTTTGAAATGCTGAATACGTTTGCAATATCATTCGAATTGCAGTAGGAATCCAGCACCAAATGCAAGATTATTACATCAGGTCATTTAATAATAAGGATTGCTTTAACAGTAATTAAATAAAACGTGGCATAGAATAAAAATATTCAATTTTTTAAAGTTCATTTTTAAGATGTACGCAATGTAGGTACTGAATCATAATATTATTATTACACGAGGTCATTTAATAGTTCATTTTTAAGATGTACGCAATGTTTGTACTGAATCATATTAATATTACACGAGGTCATTTAATAATGGGGATTGCTTTAACAGTAATTAAATAAAATATGGAATAGAATAAAAATATTCAATTTTTTAAAGTTCATTTTTAATATGTACGCAATGTACGTACTGAATCGTAATAATATTAATATTACACGAGGTCATTTAATAATAAGGATTGCTTTTAACAATAGTTAAATAAAACATGGAATAGAATAAAAATATTCAATTTTTTTAAAGTTTTTAAGGTGTACGCAATGTACGTACTGAATCATAATATTATTAATATTTTAGTAACTAAAAATATTAATGTATAGATTTTGTTTTGTACACCAATAATTGTAGATTGTTACACACGTTAAAATTCATCTCCCGAAGAATATAACCTTAGTGCAGCTTTTAGACCAAAAATTTACACACTGTTACACACAGGTTTTCTATTAGACAAATTTACACAAATTGTTTTCTATTTAGAACTGAATTCGCTAAAGGGTTGGCTTCCAGTCTCTTTGTCTGTCCGTGTGTATGTGAATACGATAACTCTAAAACATGGGTTCATTCTTCATTCTTTTTGTTTTCACGTACTATCTTATCCAATAAAAATATTACTATATTAACTAATTCCCCCTCCCCACAACCATTCGTCTATGTAAAGAAGTTTTTATCAATAATGTTAAAGTTAGCTTAACGCTTTCAAGTTCACTAAATATTTCGTTTGGAAAATTACTAAATTTATTTCAAAAATGAATATTAGACATATGGCTGGTCATAAATATGTAAAAGAAAGAAAAATTTATATATATATATATATTATTTTCAAGAAATTTGTGGTTTCACATTGAAACCAATGAATGGTAACGGGCTATTTTTCCTCCGAATAAGTTATCATCGAAAGCAATTTAAATTATGTATTTAATTTATAAGTATACGTGAGTATTCAGGATATGCAACCTTCAAACAATTCAATATTACTTTTGAAGATTCAGTTTTAAAAAATATCAATTTTGCAAGAACCCTCATCATTTTGCTTCTCTTAGAGATCAAAAGCAATGCCAATACTTGTGTGAATACTAACGGTATTGCACTGGAATTTTTATATAAGTTGGCCTAAATATCTGGCTCTTAAGTTATGAAAGAAAAATTACGTTAGGTTTCGCACATGCGCAGTAATAAAATGCTCGATGGGTGGTTTCACTGCGAAACCAGTGGTTGCGAAAGGGTTAAAAGTGAAATGATTCGAATTAATATCATTTGCAGAACTTATTTTTGATTTTACATTTTATTCCATTTTTACATTAGTATTAGTTCAACGCCAAAGCGAATGAAACCAGTATTGTAATTAGCCCGTTTTAACTTAAAAATTACACTTCGTAATAATCAACCAATCAAGTGCTGTAGTTATTAAATAGCGAGTATTCACTTGGAGAAACAGAATTCTCTAACTTTTTAATGCGTTTTGTGTTCTTGATTCCACCATTAACAACTTTGATTTCTCGTACGCCAAAAGGTTCTCCTCGTCCCCCCAGGGGTACGCGTACCACAGTTTGGGAACCTCTGCTCTAAAGCACAGCAAACAACGTAAATGAAATTTGGTCTACATGACAATTGAAGATCCACAATTTGGGTGATCTTGACATCCAGATTGTAGATCTTCATCAACTTTTGGTCTCAGTGGGTTAACAGGACGAAATCCAAAATGTATACTCCATTCTTTTAATTTGACCACGAAGTTAAACACAAAACGCAGCGTATTGTACAAGCATATGAAAGAGGCGAGGAGAAAAAATTTCCACTGATCCGCTTTCTTTTTTCAAACGCGTTTTTGAAATCAAATTTTTTGAACTCTTAATATAACTTTTGAAAATTTACACAATTACAAAACCAGCGGGAGTGTTCTCCCCTAAACTTTCTCGTATACTTCCCCAAAAAGTTGCTGTTTCCTCTTCCCCCGCGTGGCTAAAAAAATCCAAACCTACTGTTACCCAGAATCCAATGATTATCAGAAGGTTTTTCATTATAGTGATTGAAAAATGTCTAGGTAAAGACTCAAATTCAAAGAGATGCGTAAAGATTTTCCACTCTTACCAGTTCAAGGATAAACTGACGTAATTCGCTCCATAGCTTTCGCGTGCACAGAAGATTGTTTCCAGTGCGCATGCGCGTGTATATACGGATTTTTTTTTCAAAAGTAAATTATACAGACCGACAGACAGTCAGCCCGTTGACGGATTTGGCCCAAAATTTTATACGGACCTACATTCATGACGATAAAATTGTGTACCAAATTTTATCCATTTAGCTATTCAAGTTTTTGAGTTATAGTGTTCGCATGACCGCGGACAGACTTCCCGTAGAGGGATTTTGTCCAAAATTTGATAGATACCTACAAATTATGTGTCAAGATCACATACCAAATTTCATCCCCGTAGCTCTAATAGTTTTCGAGTTATCGTGTTCACGGACAGACACACAGACAGATAATTCCAAAATTGTGTTTTTCGGACTCGGGAAGGTCTAAAACGCGGAGATTCGTCGAAATCTCGAATTAGAATTTTTTGACGATTACAATACTTTCTCTTTGTATAACATCGTGTACGAGAAAGTAAAAAGACCATAGAATTTCGTGTGCTGCTGCGAAAAACGTGGGAACCTCAAATCATTTGCTTCATGGGATTTCGGGGGAATTCAAAGTAGTGTAACGATTTGGAAACTGCGGTGGTGTGATTTAGTAAAAAGTACCGAATACAAATAAAAACCGTGATACATAGGGTTGCCATACGTCCCGTATATACGGGATTGTCACCGTATTTCACTACCCGGTAACGTATCACTATTTGTCCCGTTTTCTCCCTAAACTCTGCGTCATTACGATTTTAAAATGACTTGCGCCCAATTTTATAATTATGTGAAAGAAGAAAATGTTATACTTATGAAAGTAAAATCAATTTTAAAATATGACTAGGCTGAAAAGGATTAGCCTCTCATCTTTTTTTTATTATTCTACGTATTCTCTCAATTAGATTTCTTAAACTTTACTGATTTTAACGTAGGACTACGTTCCTCCCATTGGGGTCTCAGGGAGGAATTTGATTCACTCGCCAAAACGCCACGAAAAAGGTTGTATGGGAGGTCCTCTTTATATATAACTCGGTAACTACTTACGTTAAAAACATAACTAATATCTTATTTTAGAGATAAAGGTTAACAACAGAAGTTACAAAAAAAAAAAAAAAAAAAAAAAAAAAAAATCAAAATCGGAATTGTAGTTCAGCGACTACTGAGTCGCGAAGTTGGGCAAAATTACGCAAGAATTGGTGACGCGATATATGTTAAAACATATCTTATGTCTTATTTTATAGATAAAAGGTAGAAACTTCGAGAAACAAAAGAGTCACGCGAGTAAAATATTCCTACGCCTTTAACCTTTTTCTTAAAATGGGACTGGAGAGTGCTCTGTTGCTGAAAACTGTTAAACAGAGAAGTGAAATAAATTAAAGTTCGGATGTATTTGTCTCATGAATAAATACACAATTAAAATATTGCGTCATCTATACTTATAAAAGGCAATGTTTGTGTGCGTGCGTAAGTGTGTGTGTGTGTTTGTTCATGATGTCCAGACGAATCTATCAGACTTACAGCCATGAAATTTGGTACACAGGTAGTCGTAATGGTGACTGAATGAGACCTCGAAGCCGAAATTTTAAATTTTAATCTAGAATTTTTTATTTAATGTTTTGTGGTTTTTTGATTTTTCGCACTAATTTCCTCGATAGAATGGTTCTGAATAATTGTACGACAAAAATAGATACACCATCGGAAAGAGCACGCGATTTCCGTTCTGATGAAGTTAGTTTTGAATTCTAACGCACTTACTGAATTTTGAGAAATTTTAAAAAATCCTAGTTTTGGTAATCAAGATGTTAGTTTTGGATTTTAAATTTGTTGCATCCGACTTTCTAATAACACTATTATTTCTTAATTTATTCAGCTTATAACTAGAACGGTTCTCTGATTTAAAACAAGAACGGTTAAAATATCTTTTCCTGTTTTTTTTTAAATTAAATTATTCCTGGGCAGATGTATTTTTGTCGAATAGCGAAATTCCTTCAGCGACAGTCTTTCTGGAACGCAGCTTTCAATTTGACTGGATGAAGGGTCAGTGACGTCATACCTGGAGCTTTTGTCATGTTCTAAGAATTTTTTTTCATTTTGTTGAAGTCCTGATTCCACGGGCAACAATTTTTTTATATTGTTTTGGATTAATGTACTCTGTACTGTTTTTCTTAATGTTATTATCGCGGAAAAAAATAAGGGAAAATCTATAATGTGTATCTTTTGTTTTGAAAACTTTTTCGTGTCATTGTGGGCGATTTTTTTTTATTTTGTTTAGTCCTGATTCCACGGGCATCGCCGGTGCGCGTACTGCTAGTATTATATATTTTAAAGTCTTAATGTATTCCAAAATCACTTTTCTAAACTCCACTTTCGTTTTATTTCCTGCCTGAGGTATATTAAATCCCTGTTTTGGCATATTTATTACTAAAAGAATATTTTAGTCGTTTTTGCTTACAACAATGGAAATCAAAGGACTTATTGCCGCCATGTATTTTCCTAAAACACTACGTAATATACTAAAATAA
>BGPR01001362.1:145508-158375 GCA_013235015.1 Araneus ventricosus | reverse complement strand
AATTAGTTTACTTTTTATAAGTTTGACTGTCGTCTTGACAATTAGTTAGTTATTAGCATGTGAATCAGCAACTGGATTGAAACCTGTATAAGGCCAATATCTATTTTGTTTATATCATCATCGACTCTTTCAGACTGGTGCTGATAATGAAATATGTATTTAGTCCAATGAGAATAAAAAATAATAAGAGGTACTCAAGTAATAAGCAGTTTGATTTGCTATTGAGAACGGATTAATATTTTTGTAGCACACTTTCATTGTGTTCTAGTTTATTGACTGCTTTACTATCTGAAATTCTACAGTGGATATTTATTGATTTAGAGTTTGAATAATTTTTGATCTTCATTGAGGAAAGGAAGTCATTGAACCTGTCTTGTGTATTTTATTCTTGTGTTGTAAGTGTGTCTTGTCAAATAATATGGATCTAAAGACTGAAAAATATAGTTTTTTTTTTCATTTTCTCGCACGTTTTTTTTATTTATGTATTATTTCTGATTGTCAAGCATTTCAATGTAATTAATTCTAACCTTACATTATCTTTTACACCAACGAATTTATTTAACTTGCTAATTAGATGACAAATCCCATTTGGAATATTTTTTTTTCAATTCGTATAAGAATGTAAAGAACACTTGAGGTACTAAAGCATGTCCAGGTGATTTTAAATTAATTGATTCTTGGACTTAATTGCAGATTTAGTACAAAAAATTCTGTCATTCGATGAACGAGCCAGACACGTCATTGTTGACGAAGGGTTTAACTATCCATATATTTGTATATTATTGGTCTTGTTAGGTTTCGTTTCTTATGAATTCTATAAAATAGTTTATCTCATCTGTCCATCTATAGATCTGGACTTGATATTTTAACCTATTACATTTGTGTGCTCATGCCTGATTCATTATACATTCTGGACTTGATATTTTAACCAATTACATTTGTGTGCTCATGCCTGATTCATTATACATCTGGACTTGATATTTTAACCTGTTACAATCCTGTGCTCATGCCTGATTTATTATACATCCTGACTTGATATTTTAGCCTATTACATTTCTGTGCTCATGTCTGATTCATTATACATCTGGACTTCGTATTTTAACCTATTAAAATCCTGTGCTCATGCCTGATTCATTATTACAGAAATGCATCATTTGAATCTTTTGATTGAATTGTAATAAATGAATGCAAGGAGTTACTTCAAGAAATTGAATTTACCGTTATTGTAATTTGCAGCATCTGATGCATTGTTTTGAATCTTGACTCACACACATAGGGATAATTATGTATTATCTGCAGTCAAGGACAGATAATTATGCAATATCTGAAGTCAGGGGCAACTCAAGGTGACAGTTCGTAAATATCTGCGAGTGACCGATTCACCGGTGAGTGACTCGCTCACCTGATCTGTTCAAATATATCTCGTTTTGAAATAAATTAGGATTATATTCGGGATTATTTAACTGGATTTACGCCGCAAATCTTCTCCCTACTGTCAGCTTCAGTTGTCACTGATTATAATTTGTGCTGCTTGTCGACTGTTGAAGAAAGTTGTTATATAAATAAGCCGAATCAGTTTACTTGTGGTTTACACTAATTATCAGTTGTAAGATTCGATCTGAATATCGTTTGGTGGAAGAAAAAAAAAAATCGATTATAAAAATCAGGAAACTTGTTCAGCGTGACGTGCTTTATTTATCTCTCGGGAAAAGTTTGTTCCACTCTTAATTTTTTTTATCTTATTGCAAAAGCTCTCTTCGGCCATCTTTGCCATTTATATCTTTAAGCACTTTTGTAACTGATATATCAGATATTTCCTTTTTTTCCTATCGAAAATCTCACTTCTCTTTTAGAACTGTCTTTCTGCTGTTTTTTTTTATGATAGAGTATTTTGTATTCGTTTTATTGCTTTTTTTTCGGCCATTTTGTACTCTAAATTAAATTTGTAGTAAGGGGACTCTGGTGCATACCTTTAATCAGTTTATTCCAAGCGCTTTTAAATGTTTTTCCCGCCCTTTATGTCCGGACCCATTCATCAAGCCTTCATGGGCCTAGCTCATTTTGTGCTTTGTTGATGTTCGACGCATGTTTCTTGGCTGTGTCATGCTTCCGAACAGAGAGGTATTTGTTGAATGCCATTAGATGGATGTTCTGTCATATTTAGCTTTTTTTCTTCTCCTTTTTTGTGCGTTTGTTCTGTTGAGATCCGACTTCTATGCTTCAAATGGAAATCGTAAATTCTTTAGCATTTTCATATTACTTTAAAGATATGCTGAAAATGTAACTCTCGTGCAGTCGATTATATATATTTATTGCATAAATAGATCCCGGTGTACAATACTTAATTTCGTTGCGTGCAAAATACAAATGATAATTTGTTATCGTTGTATGAATGATCATAATATGAAACTGGATTACTTCGAAAACGTCTGTGCATTCCTGATCATTTAACATTAAAACAGGCAATCGATTATAAAAACCAGGAAACTTTTTCAGCGTGACGTGCTTTATTTATCTCTCGCAATTGATTAATTTGGAATTAAAATGCGAAAAATACTTTTTTAAATGAGAATTATATTGCAGCAGTTTAAATCAATGTAAACTCTTGCGAAAATGGTTGCATTTTCATCATGTCTCATCATGTTTTAGGTTATATTCATTGTTCCATGTTCAGCAATGCAGAATAGTGGAGATTATAGTCTATTTTGCCCAGGCTTTCCCGACCAATAGTTCTCACCAATAGTGGTAAAAATTAAAAATTATCACTTAAGCTTAGTTTAGTTAGATTAACATCTCATTTTAAAGCACCATGAGGGTTATTGTTGGAGCACCTCGTAAGTTTGAACCTGGTCAGGCGAGAGGATGAACCTGAGCCAGCATCTCTTTTCCAAACTTTTACGCCTCACTAACGGAATGTTGACTTCTTTGTTCAAATAAGGAAGCTAGACAGGCGTTTTGATTTTTGTTTACAGTTTACGCGATGTAAACCTTTTCTCTCCCCTTTCCCGTGAAAGGTTATACTATGGTGGGTTGCACCACGAACACGTGGATTGGAAGTCCGAATGTCCAGTGCTTAGGCTTCCAGTGAACTAGTAGCATATTAACAATACTGGTAAAATCGTGTATACGATGAATGTTTATACCTCTTGCCGGGGATAAAGATACATTTTGAAGTGACTTGGTGTTAAATCTTGCGACATACACTGGTGTGCAAAAATTAAACAACATTTCGGAAAATGCGAGAAATTTGCAATTTATTCGAAAACTATGATTCGAAATCAGTTCTGGAGAATTGTAGGACACACGATCGAGTGTCTTACACATTTTACAATGAAGATTCTGCCACGAGGGCAATTATTCTGTAAGTTTCGTATAATTTGAATGAAAACTCTGCATCTTATAAGCAAAAAATATGCGGGGAAATTAGGGATTTTTTAAAGAAACCTTTATATCTTCCCGAATATTTGTGCTATGTTTGCGAAAATGTATGTAAATAATTATGCACAACAAACATAACCATTGATGAAAGTTTCATCTCGTTATCAGCTTTCTGTGAAACGGGATGACTCGAAATCCCTTTCCGTCTTCATCACTTACTGGTCGCCCCCAGGGCCGTGGTGGCCTAGTGGTAAAGTCTCGACCCTGGGACCGGAGGGTCGCAGGTTCGAAACCCGATTCCACTGAAGATCCGCCGTGTATGGGGCTTGTTGCACGCTAAATCATACGTAGTGGCCAAATGTCCTCCCGTTGGTGTGGCGCGGAAGTTTGGAGAGGGGGTGCCAGCTTAGGTGTCGTCCTCGTCATCTGACCGCGGTTCAAAATTACGAGGTCCGTCCCTAAATAGCCCTCGTGTTGCTTCAAAAGGGGACGTTAATATAACCTAACCTACTGATCGTTTCCCATAATTGCCCTAGTGATTGAATCTTCACTGTAAAATGTGTATGGTACTCGATTGTGTGTCCCACGATTCTCCGTAACTGATTGCAAATCATAGTTTTCGAATAAATTGCAAATTTCTCGCATTTTCCGAAATTTTGCTTAATTTTTGCCCGCCAATGTATGATGACTGATCATTATATTTATGCACATAAGCTTGTTGCTTGAATGTTGTTTTAATTTGTCCCTCAAAAATGAAAATCTGTTCAAAACGGGATATTAATGCTGTACTTCAATCATCTGGCCCTTTAAAATGTTGTGTATAATGTTTTTTTTTTTTTGTGTGTGTTAAAACTTAACCAATCTAGACAAAGGAAAACTTCTAGCCAGGAGACGCTCAAAACAGGATTACATACAAAAACATCCGCCGTTCAAAATGGCGAGCAAATAGTGCCGTTAAATAAAGTAATTTATAATTTAATAAACCTTGAAACATTAAAAGAAATTACATAAAAAGTTAGAGCAATTAATAATTAAGTTAATTACAAGAAAAATAAATATGAAAAATTATTAAGATATTTAATAAAACTGTAAAAATTACCGTTGAAATTCCAGAAGTTGCCAAAGATGCCACAAGATTATCAAGAAACTTTGGTGGCGAAAATTTAAATTATTTAAAGTTACTGGTAAAGCCTAAAAATGATGTAGTTGCATTTTTTGCAATCTAACAGTGTATAAGGATTATTTTTTTTATCTTTTTAAACCTGTATTTCCTAATTCCATTTTGCTTAGGATGCCATTCTGATTCAAAAAGCATCTGAACTATTTGCCTATTAAAGATTTATTTCCCCCATTTCCAGTGCCTTTCCTGGCTTTTTCATAGTTGAAGTAGAATGGTTTGGGCTGCAATTTCTGAATGCATACGATTTCTCTGAATAAAATAAATAATGTCACTGGGAGGAATGTTTTATACTTTGCTAGTCTGCTTGCTGTTACGTAGCAAGTTTTTCGGCATTGTGTAGGAACGGAACGTCCCGGTGCTGTGTGAATACGAAACGGTTCATATTTTTTGTTTCCACTCTCAATCCAATTTTACATTTTGCTGTAAACATGCGTAACACATTTATTCTTTCGTTTAGAATTGTTTGCTGTGAAGGTCCATTCCCATGAAGTGGGATAGTCTTTCAAATGACATGTTTTATTTG
Organism: Araneus ventricosus; assembly: GCA_013235015.1. Lineage (NCBI taxonomy): Eukaryota > Metazoa > Arthropoda > Arachnida > Araneae > Araneidae > Araneus > Araneus ventricosus. The sequence goes on along the minus strand of BGPR01001362.1, from coordinate 153,294 downwards.
AAAATGCAGTATTATTAGCACAATTTTCAGAATCTATACTTATAAATAGGAAATGTTTGTGTGTGTGTGCACGAGATGTCCAGACGAATCTATCTCATTTGCAGCCATGAAATTTGGCGCACAGGTAGTCGTAATGGTGACTCAATGCACTTCGAAGCCCGATTTTTAAAATTTTATCTAGAAAATTTTTTATTTAATATTTTGTGTTGTTTGGGTCATTTTCGGCACGTGTATGGCTGTAGTATCTTTTCTAATGATCGTTGAAAAACAATCAATGCACCATCGGAGAGAACAAACAATTTTCGTTCTAATGAAGTTTGTTTTGGATTTCTAATATAATTTACTGAATTTTGAGAAATTTTTAAATAATAGTCATTTTTTGATAATATTATGAATTTTTAACTTCTTTCATCCGACGTCCTAACGATGCTATAATTTTCATTTTTTTAGTTAATAACTGGAACATTTCTCCTTTATTTAAAACAAGAACGGTTAAAATATCTTTTATGGTTGAATTTTAATTAATTTTTTTTTCTGGAGTGTTAAAATATTTTCGCCCCATTATTTCCTCCGTGATTCTTCGTAACCAAGGTAGCGGTATTGTTTCCCAGCATGCATTTCGTCGAAAGCACGTGACGTCATAAACCCTTCGCTTTCAGCGAGATTTTGCAGTGCGATCGTACCGTCTGTCGTCGCGTCGAGAGATCATGCTTTTAATTTGTTTGTTTTTATACTTTTTGATAGTTGAGCATAAAGCTGATATCTTTAGTTACAGAAGACATGTTTATCCTGCGTGTACTGTCGCTGAAACTAAAAAAAAAAAGAAATAAATATGACATCAAGGAGCTGTTTACATAATGTGGCTTCAAAGTTTAAACCTGAAGCTGAAGATTGTGGGCTTTTAAAAAATTTTGTTGAAGTTGATGATATCACGGGAAACGCATTGAAGGTACTGCTAGTAATTAAATACACAGGGTATCCACTCGAATCGTGTCACAATATCTAATTTAAAAACCGTTAGAGAAGTATATCTCCCAATTAGAAAAGTGCTTAAAATAACCTAAAGAATTATATTTTATGTTTGAGTCATTAACCCTTTTGAGTACTGAATTATTTGAAGATTTTTATACCCACGGGACGGATTTAATTTGTCGCTATATGGATTAATATGTAAAAGTAATACATTTTATTTGGAATATACTTATATTGGTGATATAAATATATTTTTGAAACAGCATTTTAGTTACAAAATATAAATAAATATATAAATGAAACAAAATATAAATATTTATATAGAACAAGAACCAACTTAAAGTCTAATAATTTTGTACCGTGTGATATTTTTCAAAACATGTCGGTAAATGCAAAGGTACCTGGCATTGTTTGCATTGCCAAGTGGTTTCTTTTCTTATTTTATGTTTATAACATACACCGTTTTGTAGGGTGTTTCTTTAATTCTGTTGCCGGAATATTCTCCGGAAAATGTGCCCAATTTTTCGCTTGCAAACGATGTGGCGCATCGCTATTTGTAGGACGCCCACGGATATTATAAGTTGGCAGGACCACTTGCGCCAATAATTCTTCTTAAATTCAGATGACGAGTCAGACTCGTCCACCGTAACTTCGCTCAAGTAAGCAGATGACGAGTCTCACTCGTCAAATGTACCGAAAGGGTTAAATGTATTGCTGAAAAAATTACGATGTCTGAATTTTAACAGTCCCCCGGCATTATTAATCATATTTAGTAAAATATTCTTGACATTATACACAAACTTGAGTTCCACTCTTTTGTGATTAACTGGCCGAGTTATGCATGCTTGTTTTTCATTATTTTGAGCCAATCAACGGCCGCCTCGAGCAAGCGCCGCGCGCTGATTTGCGGATCTTCCTCAGGCGGCCTTTGAAATAGTCGGAAATTATCGAAAATGGTGATATTCAATGCTTTCATAACTCGATCAGTTTTAGTTGCAAAAGAGTGGAACTTTTTTGAAAAAAAAATTTAGAAATTTTCGAATAAAGTACCTTTTTCTTAAGTGAATTTTTAACATTCGCTTAATCAACCAGCGGGAGTCGTCTCCCCTAAACTTTCTCGTATACATTCCCAAAAAGGTGCTGTTTCCCTTTCCCCCGCGTGGATAAAAGAAATTCAAACCTACTGTAACCCAGAATCCAATGACTATCAGACGGTTTCTCATTGTAGATTATAGTGATTGTAAAATATTTACGTAAAGAATGTAATTCAAAGGGATGCGTAGCGATTAAATGCGAACCGATTTTCCACTCTTACCCTCTCAAGGACAAAGTGGCGTAATCCTACTGCGTGCACAGGCATTGTTACCAGAGATTGCTACCAGTACGCATGCGCATGGAGTATGCGATTATACAGACCGACAGACAGTCAGCCCTTTGACGGATTTGGCCCAAAATTTTGTACGGACCTACATTCAAGACGATAAAACTGTGTACCAAATTTTATCCATCTAGCTATTCAAATTTTTGAATTATAGTGTTCGCATGACCGCGGGCAGACAGACAGGCAGACTTCCCGTCGACGGATTTTGTCCAAAATTTGATAGAAACCATTATGTTTAAAGACCACGTACCAAATTTCATCCCCGTAGCTCTAATAGTTTTCGAGTTCTCGTGTTCACAGACAGACATAATTCCTAAATTTTGTTTTTCGGACAGAGGGAGGTCTAAAACGTGGAGATTCGTCAGAATCTCGAGTTTGAATTTTTTGACGATTACAATACTTTCTCTTTGTATACTTCGTAAAGAGAAAGTAAAAATGAAGAATTAGGACTTGTTTAAATACACATTTTGTACTTCCAAACATGAAACTCCGTTAGAGCGGCCAATTTTCCTTGACATGGAGGGCGGCCGTTATAAAGAGGTTTCGCTGTATAACAATAAACGAGTTTTTCTGTTCTGAAAATCGTCAGATACAGTTCATTTTGAAAATAAATAACTGAAATGTGTTTTTTGGAGAATATTATGGTAGAATTCTTCTGCTTTGAATGTGCTGCTTTTTGTTTCGTCTATAGTCAACTGCACTAATTTAATGCTTTCATGAGTTACTGAAAAATTTCTTTGGAGGAATATCATAGGATTCCGTAAGTTATTTTTAGGAAGAATAGAATTCTCTTCAAATCCTGGATATTTTTTATTGAACCGTAAGCGATCAACAGACACATACGGTAGTTGATCCGCAGATTGAATAAGTACTATTTTTTACTTCCACTTCAAACTTCTGCTTAAAAGTTGCGAAAGCGGCAAGATTGGAGTGCAAATAATATTTCTGCTTGAGGAACATTGCCGATCTTTTAAAAGAGTATTTTTTCCCTATTTCTTCTCTTTTCTGAGTTACTCTGTGTCTTGTGTCTAAAGTTGTGTTTGGAATTTCCACGTTTTCGTTTTTACTTTCTCGTATACGAAGTATATAAAGTGAAAGTATTGGAATCGTCAAAAAAATCGAACTCGAGATTTTGGCGAAGATACTTGAAATGATTGCTAGGAAACACCGTTAAAAACGTTTCCCCCCTACTTACGAATATACAAATCAAAATTCATGAAAAGTCGAAAATTAAAAATGGTATGACTATAAGACGAGGCTGCCTGAAATATGGATGGTGATTGCACACAGAATTCTGCGATCGCAAAATATCAGGCAACTAATTATCTGATGGAATTCTTAACCCTTTTAGTGCCCGAATGCATTTTTACGGATCCTACTATGGTTTGGATTGAGGTCGCTTTTCATTGGCTCTCAGCGTCACGTGACTTCGCTTGCTTCTGAATGATGTCATAGAAGCGCGCTTAGTTTGGATTTCGGTTTTTGTCTTAGCTATTGTATCATGGAAAAAAACCAAAATTATCTTTCAATTACGATTATTTGGATATTTCTAAGGGAATGATGAATTTAAGATAAAGATAATTTTGGTTTCTCCGTGATACAATAGCTAAGACAAAATTCGAAATCCAAACTAAGCGCGCGCCTATGACATCATTCAGAAGCAAGCGAAGTCACGTGACGCTGAGAGCCAATGAAAAGCAACCTCAATCCAAACCATAGTAGGATCCGTAAATATGCGTGCCCGAACGACGATATACCGTCGTTCGCAACACTTGCGAAAAGTGCTAACGACGATATATCGTCGCGTGTGCGTTGGCGCCTTACTTTGATTTATTAATAATATTTGATTAATATTATATATATATTAATAATATTTTATTAATATTATCTATCCTATTAAAATTCGAACGTCAACAGACGTATGTATGTCCTTCTATCTTCTTACGAACCATTGAATCCTGAAACTAGCCATAAGTACCAAAAGACGGAAAATAATCCAAGGAATCCATTTCGACTATTTAAATTCCGAAATTGTAATTAGTTAAAAAGATATTAATTCAAAACGTCAAAATGAATGAATTGACGTGTTGCCATCTATTGGCAGCATGGTGAATTCACTTACGGCGGATTCTTCCCCCCCCCCTATTATTAGTTTTCGTACCCGGTGTTGCATTTTTTTTATTTATTTAACGGAAGTTGGTATTTCTTTTTGAGCGAGCTTCTGTGTTTGGTTTATTAACAATGGAAAAAAAATCGTTTTCATGCTTTTTTCTTTCTTTTTTGGTATTAAAGTGTTTAACTTCGTAACGTTTGTTAAGGAGTGTAAGTGACAATATTTGTTAAATGTAGAGAAAAACGGAGGCGGGGCATATGAAAATATATGGATCCCAAGGTCTCACGTGACCTCACTTCACTCCGCCCGGGAATATCCTATTATTCGTGATAGCCCGTGCAACGTCTGGCCACACAGCTAGTATATATACTAATAATAGATTAATATTATAAGTTAATATTCGATTAATATTATAAGTTAATCGATTAATATTATAAGTTAATATCCGATTTTTTTGTTTTTTATAATGTTTTCAATTTATGTTATTCATATGATTTTCAACAAATATTGAAATTCAATTAGCATTAATTTATTCTCCCTTTATTTCGTAATATGCTCCTTTTTGAATTTTGTAAGCATCATTCTTATTTTGCTTTTTATGAGCTTTTCCCAAACCTTTGCATATTCGTCAAATTGGTTCGGCATTCTTCGCATAGGTACGATACTTTCTGTCGGCACTAAAACGGTTAAGAAGTGACTACCTGCGAAATTTGCTAGTTTCAGGAGCATCTGGTCTCCAACCAACTAGGGCTGTAGAACGCTTTGAACGATTTTTCATCATGCATGTCCCATCCCGCAACTTACAGATTACATTCAACCTATAAACACTATCATGTTAAAAGAAATTCGATGTAACACATTTTTACTTTCTCGTATACGAAGTATACAAAGAGAAAGTATTGTAATCGTCAAAAAATTCGAACTCGAGATTTTGACGAATCTCCACGTTTTAGACCTCCTTAGAGTCCGAAAACACAATTTTGGAATTATGTCTGTCTGTCTGTGAACACGATAACACGAAGACTATTAGAGCTACCGGGATGAAATTTGGTATGTGGTCTTTAAACATAATTTGTAGGTTTTTTATCAAATTTTGAACAAAATCCGTCGACGGGAAATCTGTCTATTTGTCCGAAGTCATGTGAACACTATAACTCAAAAACTGGAATAGCTAGATGGATAAAATTTGGTACACAGTTTTATCGTCATGAATGTAGGTCCGTATAAAATTTTGGGCCAAATTCGTCAACGGGTTGACTGTCTGTCGGTCTGTATAATCGCATACTTGTATCTCATAAGCCCTTTGACTTAGATAAATAAAACTAGATATCGCGGATGCTAATATTAATTATAGATCTGTGCCCAATTTTAATCTCAATCGGTTAAAAAACAGGTGTTCAAATTGCATATTTAGTTCAAAATGCACATTACGACTGTGTGTTGGCGAGCGTTTCGTTTATTTTATTCAAGTGAGTATGGTTGGCGTTTGATTTTGGCGATAATTGTAGCGAGCCGCAAACACGCGCTTCGGAAATTATGGCAATCCCCTAAACGAAACTTCATTTTGACATTCTCCAGATGGACTCCTGTAATTAACCAGAGGTGTAGTGAAATGTTGTGCGATATCTATAATAAGATTTCGTACTCAAAAACTTTAAATAAAGTTGCGGTACCTCAGCGCGCGTAAAAATTGCGAACATACGCAATTTTTTTGCAAAATATTAAGGTTTTGAGAATTCATGAATTTTATACATTTCATTGTAAATCACCATTCATAATTTTTTTTTTCAAAATAACCAGGACTTGGGTAAATATCCCAAAAATATTTACCTACCAACTGGGTGTTTACCCACCCCACATTACTGGGAAGTTTCGGGGAGGTCACTCACGCTGGTTCCATTAAATTTTTACGAAACATTTTTACCCAAAATGATTTACTTTACTATTCTTGCTGTTAACTTTTGAAGAAGAGACGTGGAAATTTTCATAGCGATAGCATTGTTCTCGAGACCTTGCTCAGGGTCGTGATCTTTTAGTTCAATAAAGTCTGGATCACAGGAACGCGGAAATTGTTTCAATTTTACCTTCGAAGAACTTATCAAATTATTTTCTGCCATCTGTTATCTCCGTTCTGCTTAACATGACGAGTCAATTTTTCTTTTGCCGATCCTCTGGTTTCTCACTCGACTGACCGCATACTAAGTACTACGACTTAATATTCTTCACTTGCATACTAGATAGTTGAATCAAACTAGTTAACTAACTAATCATAAATCCCGGAAAATGGTTTTTAAATTATTTTTATCGAGAATCGTTTGACGGCACGATTTTTATTTGCCTCGTATGTCAAAAGGTTTATTGTTTCAGATGTTACGTTAGGAATAGTTTTTATGCAATTTTATTTGACTTGACGTGTTTCACGTTTGTAAAGATGGAATTTTGTAATCGACTTTTCACCCACTTCCGGATGTGCTAGAGTTCTGAAACTTTGTATACTTGAGTGTTCTCAATGACAATACACTATTTTAATATTTTCAGAACTTAATTATCTGCTAATCGAATAATTTAATTAATTTTTTTTTTTGGGGGGGGCCTAGTGATAAGGTCTTGGTTTCCGGGCAGGAGGGTTCCAGGTTCGAAACTCGATTCCATTGAAGATCCGCTGTGTATATAGGCCTTTTGCAAGCTTAATCATATGTCGAGGGTCAGATGCCCCCCATTGGCGTGGTGCGGAAGTTTGGAGAGGGGAGTGCCAACTCAGGTGTTGACCCTGTCACCTGACTACGGTCAAAATTACGAGGTCCGACCTAAAATAGCCCTCGCGTTGCATCAAAACGGGACGTTAACCTAACTAATTAAGTTAGGACTAAACTAACCTAATTAAATTTTTTTCCATACCCATGATGCCACCTTGGAGCGAATTTAACAAGAAAAAAAAATATTTCAATTAAATTAAAGATTAGAAAGTAGAAAATAATTAAAATAAAAAAAATTTCTGAACATGAAACATGTTTTTTTTCTTTCCCCCCGGGACTACTTAACCAGCGAAATCACTTAGTTGTTCACAACTTTACAGTTGGAAATATCGATATGAATCCATCATGTTTATTGTTAAAGTAAAATTAGACTGGTGATTTATGTTAATTTATTGATTTTTCTGGAAAACATGGGATTTGAAAACTCTGCTCACACACAAAAGAAAGAAGCTTTTTATGCTTTGTTTCCTAAGTTCTGTTTTCTATCAATGTTATAGGTGTCATTTTTTATTGTTTTAAGTAATGAAAGTTCATTGCACTAATAAATTTTTCATCTTTAACTCT
>BGPR01001362.1:125811-145498 GCA_013235015.1 Araneus ventricosus | reverse complement strand
GTGACTAATGTTTTATGATAATTGAAGTGTCGGAAAGAGTATTTTTCCGGCAAGTGATCTGGGAAAGATAACATGTCGTCACATCTGCGCGTGAAGAATTAAAATAAAATGTTTTGTGTGAAAACAATCTCTGGCTTTTAATTATTTTTCTGTTTAATGCTGGATCTGTTATAGGATTTATTATATATATAAACAAAAGAAAACATAAAAAGCACGTCATAAAAGAAAAACCAACACAACAAAAAGGAACAAAATGCCAACGTCTGGGACGCGTCATCAGCAAAGGAAATCCCGAACGAGCGTATACATAAATTCGGTGTTTTTAAACACAAACTCTAGCAGTAATGCTAAAAAGAGTTGTTTCCCCGGAACACCGAACAAAAACCATTTTTGAAACAAGGAAACAAAGCAAAAAGCCCAAGTCCAATTGAAAAAATAAAAAGCCCATGTCCATTTGAAATAAAACACATGAAACCCAACCTCAAAACCAACAATGCGAAACAAAAATGAAGAAAAAGGTGTCAAAACTCACCCAATAATCCGCAAAAGGAGAGACAAAAAGAGAATTTATGTTAATCATATAGTGTCTATTTCCTAAAGTTTACTTCAATTAAAATACTACTTCTTCGATTTAAGTATTTCTTCGATTAAAACTAATTTCGTAAAATTTTAATCTATTAACTTATTATCTCTAGTTAAATTCTAATATAAGAATAACTGTCACTGTAACTTGAAGTCCGGATTCAACCGGCTCTAAAGCGTTCAGGGGACTCCTTGTTTCCCAGCAGTATTTAAAGGCATGATTGCCGCCATATTTCTTTTTCTGTCTTAACTCTTTATCGGCGACGTGCGAGCGGCGTTGCTCCCGAATTTGTTCATGGAGTGGGATATTTTAATTATCATCTAGGATGTTAAATTGACATGATCGCTCTTTAAATGAAACGATGATCCTGTAATAAACAAGGTTTTACTTTAATTTAACTGTCGAATTCATTTCCCATGCCTCTACACATCCGACAAAGTTGGTGACATTATATATATATATATACTAAAAGAATTTTGCTACATAAAATTGTCATATCTTTTCAAAATTCATTCTATTTACAATGAGGTGCAAAGCAATCTGAAAATTGTAAAATACTTTTCCAACAGTTGGCCCTCAAAGATGGTTGGTGCCTATAAATTTCGAAATAATGTGGCATAATCGATTCCTAAGGTCGATTGGCATTTGATTGTTGGAATTCCATATCTGGATTGGCTTTTTCATAGTAATAGTTTTTAATCTTATTAGCTTTCTGTATATCATTGTGTGAATAATATTAGGTTATATTGTTTATTATATTTAATTTTAAATGAGGGTTTAATAGGTATATATGATGAAAATGTTATTTGAGTTTTAATGGTTTAATATATATAATGTATGTAATAATCTCACTTAATTTTACTTTAAATTCTAATATAGTATATTTTATAATCTTAGTACTATATTAATGTATTCCAAAATCGCTTTTCTTAAACTCCGGTTTCGTTTTATTTCCCGCGCTGGAGGTATATTAAATCCCGCGTTTTGGCATATTTATTACTAAAAGAATATTCTAATTACTTCCACGTGCCTACATAAATCGCGAAGTCGGCATCCTTTTGTCGCTAGACTTTTCCCTAAAACACTTACGTAATTTACTAAAAATAGCTATTATTCCCTTCACTTTGATCACGTGTCTATCTGTTAAATACCTGCCTGAGAAAATGCAGGGATTTTCTGTTCTCTTTTGACTCGAAACTTAAACCAAGATGTACGTACATTCCGTCACTCTCCCATAATAAAAGAAAATTAGGATATAACTCGGCTTTTTACTGACTACAACCACGAAATCATTATATATATATAATACTTTTTCAACTTTTCTTCTCATTTTAACATTGCCATTGTTATCCAAAAGCTTGTCATATTTCAAACTGCTGAATGCTCGCCGGTCTAGTATGGTCAACTATTTCTCATATCTAAAGAATGTACTTTTGAAATGCCAGTTTGTGCTACTGTTCGAAATACTTTACTGACAGGCTGCGAGACAAAGTGGACAGGAAGCTGATTTTTTCAGAACTTCAAATCTCTTTTATGCTCTTTTTTTATGAAGTCTCTTTTGGGAAGAAAACACGTTATTTCCAGCACACGAAGTGCATAAAAGGCGGCGTTGTCATAGCAACGTGTATTTTTTATGTCCCATAGCCCAAGGTTTTAATGAAATGATTGTGTACTGATACTACCTCCCTCGATAATAGTTTAGGCATTCAACCCACGTTTATTCATTGATTGGCTGATTCACTAACATAAAGTCAACATTTTTTCTCAACAAATATTTTCTCGTGTATAGTATATTGAATTGTTTGCATTTTTTTTATTATAATCACAGTACATTAAATAATTAGTATTTCCATATTTAGTAAAATCGGTCATGTGTGATATCCTTTTGAAATGGTTAGATTCAAAATATTTGAGTTTTTTTAAGTGTTGTATTCAGAAATTTTTTTTCCATTGTTAAATGAAAAATGATTAAATGATTCTTCAATAATATTCAGTTTCATGAGACAAAAGTTTTTTTTATGAGAATATTTTCTCTTATTTTCGTAAATTAATCTTTTGTTAGGAAGGGAATGAATGACAAGCAAATTGTTAAATTATGAAGAATGTTACTATATGACGTGTGGCTCCATTCCATTGGATATTATCAGCATAAAATGTTAAAATATTTATGGGAACTTGTCGATAAGTAAACGAAAATGTGTATTTGAACACGATAACTAAAAAATAAAATAAAAAAAAACTTTAAGAGGTAGGTGGATGAAATTTAGCATATGGCTTTATCATCAGATCAAAATGAAATTTAACTAGAAAAGATAAATTATATTTTAAATAAAAGTAAAATTTGTAAAAAAGTACAAAACTCATTGTATCAGATGCGCGCAAAATTCAAAATGAGAATCCGGCCTAGGGACTTCATCAAGAGTCACCCCTTGGCAAGGATTCAAATTGGTATTTTTTCTGTGCGGGGCCTGAAATGTCCCAAATTTGACCCCTCGTGATAGATGTGATCAAATTTTGGACCGAATCCGTTAACGAGTTGATCATCTATCTTCCTGTCTATTCGCGTGTAGAGGAAAGTGGGATAAGACCGGGTATCTAAAGCCCGTCATTCACGATCATTCCACTCCACGCAAATGGCGTGGTGGCACTCCATTCTTTCCCATCCCATCCATTTAGGTAGTTCATTCACGGCCGATCCATGCAAATCCATCCGCTACAGGTCACTCTGATCTCTTACTGCGCCTATTTCTCCCCCGACTTTAAAATGCGCACCTCCACATGCTCCGATTTCATCTAGAGCGAGATAGCCTCCACCTCCACTTATCTACACCGGTCGCATTTCAGCATTTTTGGCCCGGCAGTCCAAATGGAGCGCTTAGATATTCAAATTGGTTTGAAATCCGAACTTTCGATCACACCGATTCTCATCGGATTTTCATATTGACGACGAGTCTAGCATGGGGCGGTCGAATTTGCGTGGAGTGGAGCGCTCGTGAATGTTCAGCCCAAGAAGAATTGAACAGAACGTGTCATATTGGTTAATATAGTATATGAGAAAGTCGAGGGCGAACAATCTTCCTGTTTTACTGTTCAGCAACGGATTCTGGGACTACCACTTTTGGACGATTTTACACAGGAAAGGGGTGTCAGGCGTTGGGTCATATGAGCGCATTCCCGGAGTTCTTTGTTAGATCACGCTCAGTATAATGTAAACATCACCCGTTCATTCTTCACTTTCCCTCTATTTTGATGAAAATAACTCTGTCCTGCGCATGCGCAAAAGCGCGGAGGGTTTCCGAATCCATTGCTAAACAATACTCTCAGTTCATATGTATCTAATCACTTATATACTGTTGGGTTAAAGTTCCATAGTTCCAGTGCTTGTTTTTTTTAATAATATCTTTCCTAGTTAAACAATATTATACTATCGGACATTTATATGCGAGATTTGAAGTATTCGTTTTCATGTACATTCACACAGAGCCATACTTTCCGACAATCCACCTTTCTGGATTTGTTCAGAACCACATGTTGATCCATCTAATAATAAGTTTGACATACAGAGGAAAAAGGTAAAGTAACTATAGAGCAGTGGTGCGCAAACTATTTTCATTTCCCACCCCCTCACTTTGTGTAAAATTTTCTTGCGACCTCTCTGGAGGTTTGATAACCTTAGTCGCGACCCCTCTGGAGGTCTGATAACCTTAGTCGCGACCCCTCTGGAGGTCTGATAACCTTGGTGGAGACCCCTCTGCCGGTCGCAACCACAATTTTTGAAGAAAAGCCTTATATTTTTTATTGTCAAATAAATTTCTTTGAATTTAGCGACCCACAAAAATTTTTCCCACGAACCCTTTGGGGTCGTGACCCACGGTTTGCGCACCACTGCTATAGAGCATCTCGGAACTTTATTGACCCTCCTCACTCCAACTCTTAAAAAAGAAGCAGCCCGAAAGATGGCCTCTGCAATGAGCATTGACATTTCGTGAGAATACACCTTTTATCTTGTGTTACAGAGAGAAAGAAACAACAGTTCGAATGTAGCTTTTCAGAACTACTTACTTTCCCACTCTTTGTCCCGTTCTCTGCTTACATGAGACTATTTGCTGAATGAATAGTTCTATGTTGCTGCTGGCTTATTCGAGAGAAGAGTTATTTTTTGTTAAATCAACTTTTATAGAGAGAACTATGTTAGATAGTATACATCCTGTTTTTAAATTAACCCAGAACTGAAATAACTTTTGAGACCGTTGAAAGCGGAAGGTATACTTGGAAGAAAAGAAGTTAAAATCCTTTATAACTTCTTGGTAATTTAAATATGAAAATTTGAATTGTCAAACTTTGTTGTCATGCAAAAGTATTTTCAAAATTTTTATTTTAAACGAAATATGCATTGTTTTTCTTTAACCATATTCTTTATATATATATATATATATATATATATATATATATGCAAATTATAACACATTCGCTACGTCGAGCGAGCCGGCACGCTCTTTGTTGCCTTTCTCGAAGACGGACGGCGTCTCTGCCAGCTTTCCTTTTCCTTCTACCAGACAGGTGTTACCTACCAAGCGTGCCGAGACGCTCCCAGTTCTATATATAATGTGTATAAACCAGCGGGAGTGATCTCCCCAAAATTTTCTCGTATCCGCCCTAACGCGGGTGGGAAAAAAATACATAGCTGCAGTAACATGGACGATTCCCTACACAGGAGTTGAAAAACGCGCGCGTCGTTTTTTTTTTTGCGTCTTACAATGGCGAAGAAACCGAATATGCAATTTGAACGCTTTTTTTTCAACGGATTGAAATGAAAATTGGGCATGGATCTACAATTAATGTTAACAGACCTCACACCAATTTTTATCTATCGAAGTCATAGAGTTTAGATGTTATTGTGTTAACAAGTATGCGATTATGCAGACCGACAGACAATCAACCCTTTGACGGATTTGGTCCAAAATTTGATACGGACCTAAGTTTCTGATGATAAAATTGTGTACCATATTTTATCTCTCTAGCTATTTAAGTTTTTGAGTTATCGTGTTCACATGAACACGGAGAGACAGACTTCCCGTTGACGGATTTTGTCCAAAATTTGATGGAAAACTACAATTTATATGTCAAGATCACATACCAAATTTCATCCCCGTAGCTCTAATAGTTTTCGAGTTATCGTGTTCACAGACAGACACACAGACAGACAGACATAATTCCAAAATTGTGTTTTTCGGACTCAGGAAGGTCTAAAACGTGGAGATTCGTCAAAATATCGAGTTCGAATTTTTTGACTATTACAATATTTTCTCTTTTGTGTACTTCGTATACGAGAAAGTAAAAAGAAGTCAGTCCAGATGAAAGCTAGTAGAAAATAAGGCGGTTATTGCGAGGTTGTAGCCAGAGTGCCCGCTCCTTCGAATATGTTAAGCATAAGCTAACATTTCTGCCCTTTTAATGAATTTGTGATAAAATTACCGCTTATTTCAAATAATTTCTTGGTTGTTTTTCACAGCCAGTATCTTTCGACTGCATCACTCAAAAGTAAGGAGCAATTTACGTTTGACTCATGGGATTTCTGTAACAGGAAAGGAGGGGGGCTAAAAAAAAAAAGAACAGTTTCTTTCGTTGAAGGAATGAAACTTCTTGGAAGACTATTCATTTCCATGGCAACCGTGATGGCTATCGGAAAATGTTGCCGAGACAGAGAAGTCTTTATCTTGAACTTAAATAAAAATAAACTTTTCAAGAAATAACGCCCTAACAGAAAGACTCGATTTCTTGTTTTTTGGGTTACTGGTATTTCGGAATTACTTAGTTTTGTTTATTTATTTGTTTTGTAATTATATTTTAGTTCTGCAATTGCTTAATTACCAAAAATCGAATAAAACAAAACTATATTTTTGTTAAGAATAGCAATGTGTTTAAATAAGTACTGCAGTAATCTTGATAGGCTTTCTTGTATGTGCGATACAGGCTTAAAGCAGCAGATGATCAACATCGCCACTATCGTATGAATGTCCGCTTGAAATTATACTCGACTTGGCTTAATGCAGCAGATTATCGACATCGCCACTATCGTATGAATGTCCGCTTGAAATTATACTTGACTTGGCTTAATGCATTAGATTATCGACATCGCCACTATCGCTTGAAATGATACTTGACTTAATGCAGCAGATTAACAACATCGCCACTATCATATGAATGTCCGCTTGAAATTATACTGGATTTGGCTCAATGCAGCAGATTATCGACATCGCCACTATCGTATGAATGTTCGCTTGAAATTATACTTGACTTGTTTATTATTCAAATGTGGCTGCTATTTTTGTTTTCTTTTGTCTAGCTAGACCAGGGGTTCCCAATTTTTTTTTTCGCATACCCCCTACTACCATATCCAACTCCCCAACCCCCAACCATCCGTCTATGTAAAGAAGTTTTTATCAATAATGTTAAAATTAGCTTAAAAGTAAAATGACTCGAATTCATAACATTTGCAGAACTTATTTTTGATTTTACATTATTCCATTTTTACAATAGTATTAAGTTCAATGCCAAAGCAAAGGGAACCAGTATTGTAATTATTTCATTTTAACTCTTTAATCCCGAGGCAAGTTTTTTCTTCTAGCCCCTTCAAAACCGGGAGTTTATGGAAGGAAACGACATGAATGGACTCGCCCAACTTGGGTGTTCATTTACCCCACCACCCTGCCCTGCTATAACCTTCCCGTAAGGCTCACGGAAATGGGCTGTAGTTGGCAAGGATAACTCGACCCCCTACCGCGCTTATCTCCTAAGCGATCTCAGAACCTCCCCTCAAAAGAAGCCAACCGCCTCAGACCGGCCTTCGTCGTTGTTAAGGGGAAATTTTTAACCGTCTCTCTCGGTGTCAGAGTGTTAACTTATAAGGATAGCTAAAAATTATACTTCGTAATAATCAACTATTCAAGTGTTAGGTATAGTAATTAAATAGCAAGTATTCACTCGGAGAAACAAAATTCTTTAAGTTTTTTAATACCTTATGTTTTCTTGTTCCCGCCATTAACAAATTTGATTTCGCGTACCCTCAAAAGGTACTTTGCGTACCCCCAAAAGGTACTTTGCGTACTCCCAAAAGGTACTTTGCGTACCCCTAAATGGCCCTTTGCATACCCCCAAATGACCCTTCGCGTACCCTAAATGGCCCTTTGCGTATCCCCAAATGGCCCTTTGCGTACTCCAGGGGTACGCGTACCACAGGTTGGGAACCTGTGCTCTAGACAATACCTAGCTAATCTCAGATGAAATTCGAATCTTGGTATTTTGTGTAGGAAATTGTCTTTGTGGCTACTTTCTAAATTCGGTGACAAAAGTGATCATTTTGACATAACTTTCAGAGACCATTTTAAAGTTGAAAAATTCATCAGGGCTGAAGTTATTGAGTTTTATAGGACACGCGATACCGAAAATGTAGCCGGTGACTCAATGATGTCAAATGTGGAGGACTTGCGACAGACGTAGTGTTTACAATGGAATGGATGGGTTTGTAATTATTTTCTTTTCTACCAAATTTTGATTTTCCAGTTTAGAATTTTAAGAAATCTGAACTGAAAATTACCATAAAAGTGACTATTTTTCAAAAATTTCTCAAAAATGAGTAAATTACGTTAGACGCACGAAACAAACTTCATTAGAACGGAAATCGGTTGCTCTTTCCGATGGTGTATCTATTTTTTCCGTACAATTATCCAAAATCATGCTATTGAGAAATTAGTACTAAAAATCACCCAAAGCATAATAAAACATTAAATAAAAAAATTTCTAGATTAAATTTTAAAATTCCGGCTTCGAGGTGCATTGAGTCACCATTACGACTACCTGTGTGGTCATGGTTGTAAGTGCTATAGATTTATCTGGACATCGCGGACACACATGCACGCAAACATTGTCTTTTATAAGTATAGATTAAAATGTGTAAATGGCTATTGAGTATCATTCTACGGATGTTCATCGCAAGTGGGAAATAAGGGTACAGGTTGGGGGGAAAACATTGTTTAAACTGCACAATTTTGGTGCTCGCAGTTGTTAAGTAAAATCACTTACTGCGCATGTGAGGATAATGCATATAGACGGGGAAATTCCTACATTTTTTATCCTCTTTCGTGTTGCAAAAGATGCAGCTTCATTGATTATTTGGCTAAAGAATCTGGTCTTCTTACTTCCTCCACCTTTCTTTTCCACCTCTTTGTTCCCAAACTCCACCTAAATTGCTTTTCTTTGCAGTTCTTTCTAATATATGTGTGAAATAATAATTTCCAGTTTTACACACCTCATGTAATTGTGTTTTTTATCCTTTGTTTTAATACTTTTTAATCAGAATAAAATAATAATCACTCTTAGAACGTGAAAAACGTATCGCAAATGATATACAGGGTTCCCACTTATATCCATTACACCCCTCTTAACTTCTAAGCGGTGACAGCTTAGGCCATAAATTTGGTGTCTAGGTATAGTAAAATGGCTATGCGCTACTCGATGAGAAAACTTACAACGCCATCTATCGGCAAATTTTTGAATTAGGGTCCTATCTCTTAAACGGTGAAAGATACGAGAAAAAAGTGAATTAAAAAATTGTACAGCGTCTTCTATTTAATACGAAAAGACATCTTGCGCACAATAATGTTGAGAACAAAACGTGTAAAACGCGCATTTGTTTGGTCGCGATTTCCAACACTCTTACGCCAGGAAAGCGTTAGAAAGAAAAGAAAACAATTAGTTATCAGCAGATATTTTTGTTTTCGATTTTATAACGACTACGCCATCGGGTCGACGTTTATTGTTCAAAAGATTATCTTTTCTCCTGTTGTCGCTAGTAGTTACGTCACAGATTTGGAAAATCGCGACCAAACAAATGTGTGTTTTACGCGTTTTGTTCTCAGTATTATTGTGCGCAAGGTGTCTTTTCGTACTAAATCGAAGACGCTCTACAATTTTGTTATTGACTTTTTTCCCGTATCTTGTACCGTTTTCGAGATACAACTACTAATTCCAAAATTTGTCGATAGATGGCGTTGTAAGTTGTCTCATCGAGTAGCGCATAGCCTTTTTACTATACCTAGACACCAACTTCATGGCCTAAGCTGTCATCGTTTAGAAGTTAAGGCGGGTGGAACGGATATAAATGGGAACCCTGTATTTGATATTCTTTGAATGTTGCTTATTTAGTTCATTCAAATTACATAAAAGTCAAACGTGTGATATTGAATGACAAAATGTTGATTATATGTCTTTTAAATTTGTATTTCAGCTCTTGAGAAATACAGTTTCCGTCACTCCTCGGTCCAGTGGACAACAAGCCGCCGTGTTTCTAGTGCCATTAGAAAGTTCACTTTTGTCCAATTGCGTGGTAAAAAAGTAACGTAGGTGGATGAATTTAAAAATAAAATGTTATGGACGAGTATTCTTTAATTCCTCTCTATTTTTTGACAGCTGTTCCAAGCCACTATAGCTATTTTTTCTCCTCTGTGATAAGGCTTTTTACAGAAAGCCATGTTTTCTTGTGCCAATAGAAAATTCACTTTTGCTCAGTTGCGTGGTAAAAAGTAACGTAGGTGGATATGGATTTTTTAAAATAATTCGTTCTGGAATTGTTTGAATTCCTCTTGATTTTTGGCCTCTTTTTAGAAATCTCTATAATAATTTTTTTTTACTTTCTCTTGTGAATACAAAGAGAAAGTATGTAATCGTCAAAATTCGAACTCAGATTTTGACAGATCTCCACTTCAGACCTCCCTGATTCCAAAAACACAATTTTGGAATTATGTCTGTCTGTCTGTCTGTGTGTGTGTCTGTGACACGATAACTCGAAAGAAATATTAGAGCTACGGGATGAAATTTGGTATGTGAGTTTAAACATAATTTGCTAGGTTTCTATCAAATTTTGGACAAGAATCCGTCACGCGGAGTCTGTCTGTCTGTATGTTCGAGTCGTACAGACGCTCTAGCCTCAAAAACTTGAAAAGCCAGATGGATAAAATTTTATACACAGTTTTACCGTCATGAGTGTAGGTCCGTATAAAATTTTGGGCCCAATCCGTCAACGGGTTGACTGTCTGTCGGTCTGTATAATTTACCATTGAAACCAATCAGCTGTCTCCACACGCATGCGTACTTCTGTGCTCGCGAAAGGAGCGATTACGTCAGTTTGTCCTTGAGACGGCAAGAGCAGTGTGCGACAGATGCGTTTTAATCTGTACGCTTCCCTTTGAATTCTTTGCCTAGATATTTTTCAATCACTATAATGAAAAATCTTCTGATAGTCATTGGATTCTGGATAACAGTAGGTTCGAATTTTTTTTGCCACGCGGGGGAAGTAGAAACGGCACCTTTTGGGGGAAGTATACGAGAAAGTGTAGGGGAGAACACTCCCGCTGGTTTCACTTCGCGATAAAGGCATGTTTCTTGTGTCACTAGAAAATTCACTATTGCCCAGTAGCGCAGTGAAAAGCAACGTAGGTTGATGGGAATTTTAAAAAAAATATTTCATTGTAGATAAAATTATTTGAATTCCTCCCTTTCCTCCTTTTGCAGCTCTTGAGATTCTCGATATTAACAATTTTTTAATTAGCTGCTTGGTTTCTCTTTTCCTTTAAGAGAAAAAAGATTCAAGACATTTGATTTAACTACATGAAGTTCATTTGGGTTTCCTCCCCAGTGGCACCGGTATTCTCGATTTCTTCTCCAGAAACCCCGTTCTGCAATGTCTGAATGTTAATAGCACACTGAATTGCGTTTGTTACACTTTTATGTGCCTTTGTTGCGCGACACTCGCCGTTTTCACGTGCTCATCCCGTGTCCTAGTCGAGTGCGTGCCGAATAAAATGCTGTGTTGAGAAATAAATCTGAGGCCTTTTATGGCATGCACGTCAATGCAGGGCACCATGTATGGGTTGATGGCAGCACATTTTATTGAAAGAATACAAAATTAGATTTACGTTATTATTATTAATTGTTATTTATTATTGTTGTTTCCTAATAGAAGTTCCTATTTTTCATTACTCTCAAAGAATCGTTTAATCATGATATAGGTAATCGAACATTTTTTATTCTATTTTTTCAATTTCTGATTAGTTTTTTAAGATTGCGATCATAATTAAGTAACTTTTTGGCCAAGTCGATTAATTTCTAACTAAAAGAAACCATTCATTCGCGTGATTATCCTTTAAAATTAATTCGACTTAATAATTAAGCTTTGTAAATAAAAAGTATTTAATCCCAAGCAACGTTCTTTTCCCTCATCGCTTTTGATAAGCTTTCAGATTTCTTCCTTTGAATTTTTTTTGTTTAATTTTGGTTATTTTGAAATTTTGTGTCTATTTCATTTTTAATGCGGTGGATAATTTTTAAAATTTAAATTCTCATGTGTTCATTTTCCATAGAACATTCATGAAAAATGTGCATAGCTGCCAGTCGAGATTTGCTTAAGTTTAAAGGCCATATTGTTGACCTCATTTCGTTGTATGCTATTTTTTATTCGTTTTATGAAATTGTATTAGTTTGGTTTGTTTGAGGATTTGTGGCGCAAGGGCCAGTATTTGGCCATGCTGCGCCAAACAAGGTAACGATTGTATTAGAATTTGCTTTCTAAATTTATGGAAATTGTATTAGAATTTGCTTTCTAAATTTATAGGAATTGTATTAGAATTTGCTTTTTAAATTTATGGAAATTGTATTAGAATTTGCTTTCTAAATTTATGGAAATTGTATTAGAATTTGTTTTCTAAATTTATGGAAATTGTATTAGAATTTGCTTTCTAAATTTATGGGAATTGTATTAGAATTTGCTTTCTAAATTTATGGAAATTGTATTAGAATTTGCTTTCTAAATTTAGGAAATTGTATTAGAATTTGCTTTCTAAATTTATGGAAGTACAAGGTGTCCGAGAATTGTGGGACACATTTCAAAAATGAATAAAAAAAACTATTAATGTTACAAATACGTTTTTTAAAAAAAAAAATAAGAGCGCATTTCTAAAAAAAAAATTTTTTTTCAGATGGGGAACGCTTCGTTACGGTTGTCTAGTTGGCCGTAAATTATTGAAAATCTCCCATTTTTGAGAGCCATTATCTGCGAAATTATTAAAGTTATAAGAAAAATAAAAGCATGTATTTGTATTGAATTTTACTCTCTTTAATTTGTTAATTCACATGTAGTGTGAAAACTGAATATTTTTTTAAGATTTTTAAGAAACGCTGAAAAAGGAAACCAGAAAAAGCGCATCGGCTTCTGCCGATCGGTAACCATTGCGTACGGAATTCTCTCGCTATAGCAAATTTAGAACGCCGTAACGCCGCGTTACCTATCTGAAAAAAAACTTTTTTTTATGTGCTCTCTCATTTCAACAAACCCGTAGTTTTAACATTATTAGGCTTTTAAAAATTAATTTTTGAAATCTGTCTCAGTATTCTGGGATACCCTGTATATTTTGCATGTGCTATTGTTTTGAGGAAATTAACCGAAATGAATGTGTCGTATGAGATATGTAAAAAATTTTATAATGAATTTAATTTTTTTCCTTATAATTCCTCACTGATGTGTCCTAAATATTATTTTCGGTTCAAAATTACTAATTCTTTTCCTCGAGTACCTCTCGCATATCGTACAAATGCGTCGGCCAATGGCTTCTAATTTCATGCCGAACAGATGTTATCACTCTTTTTGAACGTACCGCTGTAGTTTCAATTTCAACTTAATGGTTCATCGATTGAAGATTTCTGTTTCTTTCTCTCTCAAAGTAGGGCAGTTGAATTTCAAAAGTAATTTTCACCATCTAGCAATGACGTCATTTATTAAAACTTCACTTTTGAAAAGCACTGTGAACCGCATATTTTTTGGTGGTTAAAAAATGGTTGTTTTCTATCATTTTTCCCATAAGAAAAAAAAAAAATTGTTTTCACTTTGGCGAATAATTGGGTTATGGATGCCATTGAAACATGCAACCTACATTCGAAAGGCAGCCCGTTGTTTTGATACTGGTTTCTTTAACACACATAGCTTCATCTCTTCCTGGTGATCGAGTAGTTCTGTCAAGGTGGCAGAAAAAGTTGAGAAATCTGCCTGAAATCCCAGCTACATATTTTAAAGCATTATGTTCGTAGATTTTTTATAGAAGGTTACTTTTGGTTTTATTTAACACAATGGTGAATTGTATTTCAATTTCACGTATATGGAAAATTTATAATTCTTTTCCGATAATATTTATTGATTGATTGCCTTCTATTAACAACTTGTTTTCCTAGATTATATCTTGTGCTTCGTTTTAATTTTTTTATTAAAAGTAGTTGTCACAAAAACTTATTACTTATTCCAAATATCATTTAACAAATTAGAACATGCCCTAAATGGAATCTTTTGAGTATCGTTTTCCTGTAGGAGCAATTTCTAAGCGAAAATTAAAAATAGCTTACACGTTTAGTTCTATATAAAAATCACGAAAAACAATCAAAAGGACTTAACAATTTACGATACATTAATGGAACCTCGAAATTTTAGCCGAACCTTTTTCATATTTGTCTTGAAATTGGCAGTGCAAAGCAATTTACGAAATATTTTGACCCGTTACACTCCGAAAGATAATAAGATGCATAATTATATTCGTGTGAGTGTAAGGATTGATTTAGAGCTTTAGGAAGCTGAAAAATATTGTTATTAATATGTTTCAATTCCTAAAAAATAATCTGTGTTTTTGCTGTTATATGGTTTTTATAATAAGCTCTATTCACCAAGAATGTGTAAAAGATGCATCATTCAAAATGTCGAGTCTGACTCAACATAACAGTGCAAAGGGTTTAGTATTTTAAGCATAAAATAGGACTGATGTCCTAAGAATATTCACTTAAAGTTCTGTAACTTCTTCGAATTTTGTTTAATCTGTAAATGGATTTGAATTTTCAAATATAATTTTTGGTAAATTTATCAGAACACGTATTTCAAGACGGAATATAAATATTGCACATAATATAATCAGTATTTCAGTGATTACTATGGTTACTTGCAAAGTTAGTCCCATAGGCAGAATGATCCTTCTATAACTGAGTAAACAAATTTGAAAAGTGTATTCTTCGCAGATGTAACATTTTAAACATGACTTAGACTGATGTCCGAAGAATATTCATTTAAAGTTCTGTAATTTTTTCGAATTTCCTTTAATCTGCAAATGAATTTGAATTTTCAAATATAATTTTTAGTTAGTTTATTAGAATACGTATTTGAAGGCAGAGTATAAAAATAGCTCATAATATAATCAGTATTTCAGTGATTACTATGGTTACTTGCAAAGTTTCCATGGATACCGTGGCGTCCCATAGTCAGAATGATCCTTCAGTAAATGAGTAAACACATTTGAAAAGTGGATTCCTCGCAGATGTGTTTTCGTAGATTACTCGCAGATGTAACATTTTAAACATGACTGAGACTGATGCCCGAAGGATATTCATTTAAAGTTCTGTAATTTTTTCGAATTTCGTTTAATCTGTAAATGAATTTGAATTTCCAAATATAATTTTTAGTTAGTTTATCAGAATACGTATTTGAAGACGGAGTATAAATATAGCTCATAATATAATCAGTATTTCAGTGATTACTATGGTTACTCGCAAAGTTAGTTTCCATGGGTACCGTGGCGTCCCATAGGCAGAGTAATCCTTCTGTAACTGAGTAAACAGACTTGAAAAGTGGGTTCCTCGCAGATGTGTTCTCCGAATTTCCATCTTATTTCTCTTTGTGTTTCGAGTAACCATCTGTCTTTCCGCACTACATTTTTTTTCCTGTTCTTTTTTACCCCCTTTACTTTTCAAGAGAAACTTTTTTATCAACAGCGATACTTTTCATTTTATTTTTCGTTTTTATTGAAGATACTCAACTCTGCTGCGCTTTTAAAAATTTTCTAAACATGCTTATTAATCCTAATATAAGGCTTTAAAAATTTACTTACTATTTTATTATTG
This sequence comes from Araneus ventricosus, assembly GCA_013235015.1. Taxonomy (NCBI): domain Eukaryota; kingdom Metazoa; phylum Arthropoda; class Arachnida; order Araneae; family Araneidae; genus Araneus; species Araneus ventricosus. The sequence continues at coordinate 129,930 of BGPR01001362.1, read as the reverse complement.
TTATGTCTTCCAGTTCGGAATTTGATAAAATTTTGTAAAAATATTCCAGTGAATGCGCCAATCTTTTTGTTGTAATGCTAAAAAATATAATAGACTAACATTTTAAATTTCAGAAAAGGTGGTTGTAAATCTGAATTTCTTTTCGTATTGAGACACGAATTCAATGTTCGAAAAATATCTTTTGAATGTAAGTGTTCTTAGTTAAATTTTGTATTCTTAGTGATCTCGGAACTCCAAGCGCTCCTGTGTATGTATGAGAAAGGCCTGTCCTTTTTAGAATAGAGATTTCCGTTGAATAGAGTTGCACCATAACCTCAGTTATCCGAATTCCAATTATTCGAACATTCGCTTATCAAAATCGGTTTTGGGAGAAAAGGAGAAAAAAGAAAAAAAAAATGTAAAAATCGGCAAAATAATAGCGGGAGCGCTCTTTTCATATGTTTAATCTAAAATAGGGTATATACATATTTTAAAAAAACTATTATGTCGCTTTCCTGCCATATTAGTCTTATGGTTGGTAAGAGAGATTTGCAGAGGTTCTTACTAGCAATTGGGAGAGGTCAAGCGAAGCCCTGACCTTGGTGACTCTGGTGACAAAATGGAGGTTCTCTAATATGCTCCAATTTTGGTCCTATCTCTACTAGGGACGGAGTTATGGGGAACCTTCGAGAGAATTCTATATGACGTCACATTCTGTCGGAAAAGGTATAAAAACCCGGAGGTGCTGAGACGAGTGAACGTCTTTGGAGTGTGTTTGAACGTCTTTGAATCTCTTTGGAGTTTTGTCCGCAATGCGAGCTGGTAAGCTGATACACGCCGAGCGGTATTAAAAGTGCTGTTTCTTTTATTATTTGTGATTTGTCATCTGCTTGTGTTGCTAATTTGTTCAAGCGCTGTTTTTCTTGTTACCTGTGCTTCGTGTTTTGGAGAATATTCGTAGAATAACGCGTAGTTCTTAATTTTCCTGCTTGTTGGACTGCTTTGACTGTACATTCGCCCGACGATTTTCCTAACAATATTGCATTGTTCATGCATAATTTTAATACATATGTTTGTTATGTTCATACATAATTTAATTTGAGATTTCTTTTTTTGTGTAAATCCCAGTATATTTAAGGTTTTCTGTACCTGATGTTTGTGAAATTTAATTTCATAAATTAAAGTTAAGTTTTTCTATGTCTGACGTCTTTTTTACTTAAATTCTGGTCTTATCCAATATTCCGAATTTCCGCATTTAGTTTGGTTAACTGAAGTTTACTGTATGTTTGTACTGGATGTTTACTAAAATATAAACGGTGTTTAATGATGAACAACGATACATGAAAACAAAAGGAATACTTCTTAATTAAAAAGAAACTTCCTTTGTGTATGCAGCTGATATTTCTCATCTACAGAATAATTGGAACAATCCTGGCAATTTGTAAGATAAGGGTGTGTTTTGCCCGTAGCAGAAGTGCGTCTCTATATCATTAGGTTGTTTTGCTTATTAAATAATTTAGGTCACTTTAAAAATTCTGTTGGTTAACATTCAGTCACAAACTGTTCATTCATTAACTTCAGTAAGTAAGTTTGAATAAGTCAGTTTGAGAACACAAATCGAATAGATGAAGATAGAAATTAATTATACGGAATTAAATTTCAATTTCTTTGAAGTGAAAAAATGATTGTTATCGGTTTTTGATATAGCCTAACATGGCTGTTGTGTCATAAAACCTGCAACAAACCAACAAACATTATAAGCTTTTGCACATCTGTAATAAAATCTAGAAAAACACTGAGTGATGCGAAGTTAGCCGTAGTGATAATTTTGATAGTAATTTTGATACTGTCTCACTAAATGTGTTAGGAAATTCTGCACTTTAAGCTACGAAGCTTGTATTTTTCTAAATTGTCTCTCGTACCTCTACTCTAAGATTCGAAGCATTCTTTTTTTAAGATTTGTACGTCATTTCTTCGAGCTAGTCACTTCACTTGACATCTATATTAGCAGCTATTTAATCGGAATCGTATGACGTTGTCTATTCGATTCCCGCAGCTGATATGTAGATCTAGTGATTATTAGCAGAGTATATATACTTGTCTCTACTATGTCATTTGAGGTACGGTCTGTAGATCCTCTAAGCATTCTCTCCTCGGAGAGACTTCAATGCTAGGTAAGCTGCTGCTGGTACTGTACCTATAAGATGTAGGACAAGTATCAACCCTGTTAAATGGAAATGTGGTGATCTGTAAATATGTTATTAAATGTGGTCGTACAAATAAATGACTCTTTTGTCATTTCGGAAACAATAAGAAATGCTCTATCTCATAGAAATTCCACTGCAAAAACCAGGACGCTTTTAGCTTATTATCCAACAGCTCTTCATAACTAGTGTTACTCAAGCTGCCTGTCTCTACTTTACGAGACTAACAAGTGATATTGGCAAACTCGCTTCCTGTGCCTAACAAAATGTTTAATCATAAAGTGCTTTTATGAATGTCATCATCTTGACTTGAACCTTTTGTCGAAATTTGTCTTCAATTAATGGATCTAAAGTCAATAGATCGGTTGCACATTTTTAACACATTCATGTGGGATTCCGTACGATTAAACAGAATGCCCACGGAGGGGTTACCTTTAAGGGGTAAGTGGACCGGAATTAGGTCTATGGGATTTATTAGGGTTTCAGTCACATTAAATTTAAAACAAAATATTACATGAAATAAGCGAAGAGACTTCAATTTAAATATAAAACATTTATTTAAAAACTAGAGGGAGAATTTTACAGGGGGGAGAAAGATGTACAAAAGAAAGATAACAAAGAGTTTAATGATTGACATGAAGACATATTTACTTGAGCTAGATTACCAATGGGATAGACGTTAATGGGTTAAAAGTAGTTAATTTAATTAATGATAGCCAGAAGGAAAAGTTAAATGGGATATAGTTACCGTAACGTGGTTAGCATCGGGCGACTTAACTGCGCCGTACAGAGTAGCCTACATTCTAACGAAAAGAGGGATTACGAGAGAGGGTTGCCGGTCTGCGCCTCTCGAAGCGTGCTGCTTGGTTTTGTGAGGAAAAAGAGGGCGCTGCTCATGACGTATCATGAGCAGGACTCTTGGCTCCATCTATCGCAATTAATAATCTAGCTTTGACAATTCTTATTTACTCTGCGATTAAATTATGCTTATTGGTAATATCCTACATTCATCGGTATGGGCGAATTAGATGCAAGCTCCAAGAAAGACAAAAGGTAACCGTGCTCGCTCTAGACAATTTATAAATCAAAAATGAAAAAGTTGAACGTATTCTGTGCGGACATCTGCTAACTTTGTTTAACTTAATAAATTTGTTGTGCAAATCAAATTCTAGTGCGCAGCGAAGATTCCTGAAGGACGAGATATCTCGTCCGTAGCGATGTATGTGTTAAGAATGCTATATAAAAAGAGCTTCGAAATGAGATAAATGCTGAAATATTTTTTTAAAATTCTGATAATATTTAACCGTTTTCGGTGTATGAACAGACATGTAAAAAATCACACACATCGTTTCGTGATGCCGAAATTTGAATTTGCCACAGACATGATGAAGGTGCTTGTGAGGCCCAAAAATTTATTCTTGTCCCTCAGAGAGCACACACAGTAGGGTGGATCGAAAATTCAAAGTGTGAATAGAATAATTGGCGTAGGGTGGAAAAGTTGTCTTTTAAGTATACTAGCGTACATGCAAAATTTTTTCATCTTTGTTTAATTTTAATTTAAATATTTGCACAAAAAATGATTTTCACGCAAATTTTGAATTAAAAATAAAAATTGCGTTAAAGGAACGATTTTATAGGGAAAAACGTATAGGATAGAACGAAAAATTATTTATTTTTTATTATTAAATGAATAAAATTATTTTTGTTTATATAATATTATTCAGGGACCCACAACTCCCTTTTCTTCTTTTTTATATTTTATAATATAACACAATTTTACTTTATTTGGAAGACAAAGATAAACTACGGCACAATCTCGACTTTTCCTAAACAAAAACGCATCGCTACATGGGAAACTTTAGCAAAAGCGTTCTTTTATTCCTCCCTCTCTTGTTGTTTGAATGGGTCAAAATCGTAAAAATGTCTATTTTTAACT
>BGPR01001362.1:108978-121552 GCA_013235015.1 Araneus ventricosus | reverse complement strand
TCTATAATTATTCTCTATAAAATGTGTCTTTGGGATGTATTTTGGAGTGTCTGGAACGAATTAATTTGATTTACAGTGATTTATATGGGAATAATTGCCTCGGTTTTCATCGTTTTCGGATTTCGCCGATTATTTTGGGGTAGATTTTCAACGAAAACCGAGTTATCACTCTACTCAGTTAAACTTCGGCTATATTCTCTCTGCTTAGAATAATTCAGTCGCAACAAAGCAATGCAGAGTTTATACAACTTCTTGAGACAAATTGACTTTAGCAGTTTCAGACTGCAGTAAACATTCCCCAAATAGCTGAATAAGTGAGTAAAATAATGACTTGAGTTTGCGAGACTCTAGTGTCTAACTCTGAGATCCTATGATTTAATGACTGAAAAGTATTATTTCGAACTGTATATCTACATTCCTGTCCTAAATTTCAGTTTTGGTCATGGAATTCACGAAAAACTCTCTAGTTTCCATGTTGGTTGACGAATTGTTTTTCATCTGAGTAAAAAGAAAATTATCGGAGGAAACTTTTCTGTTTCCTAGGGGAAAAACAACCGTTTTAAAATTTTGCTGAATTGGAAAGAAGTGTGAGTCATCTCTTTGTGCAGTTCATTTTATTCATAACTGAAAAACTAATTGTTTAGTTAGTTTGAAAAAAATCTTATTTAAAGCTACTGCAACACTAAAAGTTTGTGATTCCGATTTCATGATTCTGATAACAAACATGTTTCTTTTCCTAAAAGAATTTTTTTTCCTCTTATAGTCTAAAGTGTCTTATTTATTGAAAGCCTTCTTTTAAATTAATGATCGATATATGTATTGTTGGAAAGTATGAATTTAAATTAGAAAAAAATGCTGTTGAACGTTTGGAAATAATGTATTATTCTTGTAGTCTTCTGAAATTTTGTCAAAAGGTAACGGAGAACTCGTGGACGATTTTTTTTTAGCTCTAAGTGATGGCATTCAAGAAACTCAGAAAGACTAACAATTAAGAATAAATGCTGTCTCGAAAAATCTTATAATACGCACGAATTTTTACTTTCTCGTATACAAAGTATACAAAGAGAAAGTATTGTAATCGTCAAAAAATTCGAACTCGAGATTTTGACGAATCTCCACGTTTTAGACCTCCCTGAGTCCGAAAACACAATTTTGGAATTATGTCTGTCTGTGAATACGATAACTCGAAAACTATTAGAGCTACGGGGATGAAATTTGGTATGTGGTCTTTAAACATAATTTGTAGGTTTCTATCAAAGTTTGGACAAAATCCATCTACGGGAAGTCTGCCTATCTGTATGTCCGCGGTCATATGAACACTATAACTCAAAAACTTGAATAGCTAGAGGGATAAAATGTGGTACACAGTTTTATCGTCGTGAATGTAGGTCCGTATAAAATTTTGGGCCAAATCCGTCAAAGGGTTGACTGTCTGTCGGTCTGTATAATCGCATACTTGTATCTTATAATCCCTTTGGCGTAGATAAATAAAACTTGATATCACGAATGCTAACATTAATTATAGATCTGTGCCCAATTTTCATCCCAATCGGTTAAGAAACAGGTGTTCAAATTACATATTTAGTTCAAAAAGCACATCGCGACTGTGTGTTGGCGAGCGTTTCGCTTATTTTACTCAAGTTTGTATGGTTGGCGTTTGACCTTGGCGGTCTACTAAGGAAATTGTATCGAGCCGCAAAACGAACTTCATTCTGACATTCTCCAGCCTGTGATTAACCATAGGTATGGTGAAATCTTGTGTGATATCTATAGTAAGATTTCGTACTCAAAAACGTTAAATAAAGTTGCAGTACCTCAGCGCGCGTAACAATTGCGAAAATACGCAATTTTTTGTGTGCAAAATATTACGTTTTTGGGAATTCATAAATTTTATGTTTCATTGTAAATCACCATTCATAATTTTTTTCTCAAAATAGCCAGGCCTTTTGTAAATACCCCAAAAATATTTACCTACCCACTGGATGTTTACCCACCCCACATTACTGATCGTATGCGAGAAAGTTTCGGGAGACTATTCCCGCTGGTTTTTAAAATCTTGGTAGACTCTGTGAGAGTTAATCCTAATTTCTTTTGGATTAGCAAATTCTTCTGTTACCCATGTGTGGTAGGGGAACGAGCATATAGATCGTCATTCATTCTACAAATTATGCAGCTTTGTGTTATCACTCTAGTTGTAAATCTGTGTATGAGCTCCTTAGTTAAAATGATGCATATAATATTTTATCACAGTTTAGTGTCTAGAACTCCCCATGCATCCAGTAGAAAGGACACCCGACTGGAATCTCGGTTTATCTGCGATGATCTAGTTCAAAAGTTCCCAACCTATGGTACGCGTACCCCTGGGGGTGCGCGAAAGCAATCTTGGCAATGGCAGAAAACACAAAACATAAGGAATTAAAATAATAATTAAAAAAAATCTAGATTTTTTTCACCAACTTCATGTGAAGAGTGAAAGTTATGCAATTCCGAGACCTATTCACGAAATAAGAAAAGGGGAGAGAGTAGATTAAGACATAGTAAGAAACGTTAAAATTGGTTATCACCATCCGTCAATCATATACAACTTTTAAGCCTTGTTCCAACGGCGTGTGGCTTGGCCAAACTTCGAGTCGCTCGAGGTTCGTACTTGTGGACTGTGGTCGGTGGAATTCGATCAGTCGCGCCGTTTCTATGTCGCGGCGCATGGCTTTGCAAATATCTCGGCATCGCTCGAGTGAACGGACGCAATGGCACCGTCTGGCCCTCTCCCTTTTCCTTTGATGTGCGATCTGTTTACCGCCATAACGCGGGAAACCACAGATGCACTTACAAGCCCACGAGCCACATCGATTCTTGCTGCTCCGACGACAGGTAATAACGCGAAACGCGGACGAAACTCGTGGAAAGACAGGCCGTTGGAACGCAGCTTTATGCATTTAAGCAAAGCTGTAGCTTTGGAAGCCGCTAGTGTTTTTTCTGTTAGGTTTCTGTGTCGGTTCGTTTAGGTTTGTAGAGAAAAATCCAAAATCCCCTCAAAGCTTCTTATTAGAACGTATATTCTATTATAAAGGAATACATGTAAAATCAAAAATAATTCTTATAAATTTTATTAAGTTTATTGGAGTTGTTATAACAGTAGGGGCACTCAAATATCTGAAGTCTAAACAAGGGATACGGAAGTAAGAAAAGGTTGGGAACCGCTGATTTAATTGATCGTGAATGAAAAAAATTACCATCTGTTGATTAAATAACTATTAGGATTTATTGTGCTTCCATGCCGATGCATTGCAAAAATAATAATAATAAAAAACCATCTGTTGATTAAATAAGTATTAGGATTTATTGTGTTTTCATGCCGATGCATTGCAAAAATAATAATAAAAATACCATCTATTGATTAAATAACTATTAGGATTTATTGTGTTTCCATGCCGATGCATTACAAAAATAATAATAAAAAAAACATCTGTTGATTAAATAACTATTAGGATTTATTGTGTTTCCATGCCGTTGCATTGCAAAAATAATAAAAATTTCATTGAACACTTATGCAACTGAAATATGTTCTCTTTCACATTTATCTACGGTATTTTCGAATTCTAGTTCGGCTTAGCCCAATATCAGCCTTCTATTTATTGATACCATAATCTATTTATGCTTGTTTTTAGAATGGAAGAATGGAGTTCTCATATGTTGAAGGAAAATGCATTTGGTTTAATCTCCTTAAACTACCTATTCACTCCTTTGATACTATTGTTAGATTAACAGCGTGCTTCCTGAAACTTTGTTGTGATCTACGTCCATTTCCCTTGTGTATGTCATCCCAAGCATGGCTGATCGGTGACATACAGAGCCCATTAGGAGCCTTGCGGGGTGATCGCTTTCCCTTCCTGCTGCGATATCTGGGGCATTTTTCTTGTTTTATTGCTTTTCCCCCTCACTTCAGCATGGATCATCCCAAAATGGTATGCTTTTCATTTTTGTTTCACCGACTTCGCTTTCTAGCTGTTATGTTTCTCTTTGCTTCTCGTTTTGCAAGTTAAATCGCTGTAGCAAAAACGGTCAAAATCGGGGCTACCAAATGGGCAAAGGAGGCAACTGCGTAGGGGCCCCTCAAATTTTGGGCCTCGAGACCTCGATGTTATTATTTTTATTATTTTGCCCTATTTTCAGGGTTATTTAATTTTGTGCTTTAATTTGATTTGCAAGAGCCGTATACTCGAGATTATTGAAATTAAAATCGAGTGTCATTTAAATTTCAGAATATTATTTTTTGATGGGATATTTTCCATGTTTTCGAATTCGCTAGCATATCAGTGTGGACCCGGGTTTTTTTTTTTTTACAGTTATCTGCTTGACTCACAAAGCAACAGCCCTGGCAGTCCTTTGTATTGTAATATATATATTTGTAGAATTATTAAAATATTTAAAGAAAATAAATTAATTTGATAAAATATCGTTTGGTCATAAAGGAAATTAATTTAAAAATATCGTTTGACTGAAAAGGAAATTAATTTAAAAATATCGTTTGACTGAAAAGGAAATTAATTAAAAAATCGTTTGGCTGAAAAGGAAATTAATTAAAAAAATCGTTTGGCTGTAATTCTTTCTAAAGGTTATAAAAATAGTGTGGCAACGATATATTTGTCTTTTTCTAACGTTGCCTAGCAACGGAAAAGAATAATGATGATTGAACATGGAATTCGATGCAAGTCAGTGATGTAACGTTTGTGATGTAAGTGTATGTGTTTGTTTTACATGTTTGTACTGTGGAAGACGTCCAATAAATGTATTATTTTTGATAAAGAAGGCTAACCGATTCTTCATGCTAAGCTGAAATACATCACAGGATTAAGTATTTAAAATTGTTTTAAAAAGTTTTAGAATTTTCTTTTACCATTTTACTTAAAATTACTATTAAATTTAAATTATGTTTTTATACGCAAGCTACTAAACCAGTTCTTTTGGAGATGACCCACCATTAAACGTTTTGTTATTTAAATTTTGATAATATTTGTTACTTAAAAGCTGCTTCCATAGAGATTAAATTAAAATCAGTAAAAAATATCTGGCTTTGGAAGCTGGTCAGGATGGCCCCAAAACTTACGTTGCCTGTAGGCTTAATCCGGCCCTGATATGCTTATCGACGGCCTTCATATCAAACCTGTTGAATTTTTATTATAAATTGGTTGAAAGACAGAAGGTAGTGGGAGGTACAGTTAGTCGATATACATACATGCCAACTGCTAGGTATTTTATCGAAAATTTGAACAAATTACGTATAAGATTAAAATATCTACGGAAACTAGTTTTCGGGGGGGCGGGTTTTGCGCAGTTTGTATCATTTTTTAGGTTGTTGACATGACGATCCAGATTTTTACCCCCACATTTCATGTTTTTGAAAAATGTCATTTAATTATTTTTAATTATTCTTCGAGTAATAATAGTGATATATATATTTCTTGAATTATTTATTCAGATAAGATATTCTTCTTGAAAGTAGAGATTTCTTTATTACTTAAAATATGATGAAATATATAAATGATCGTAAATTCAAAATTTTGACTCAAGTCTGTTTCCGTTTGTGTGCTCACGCACGCACGCTTGTCACACTCGTAAACCTTCTGCTACGGACAGCCACCTTTCTAATGTGGGCATGTATGGCTATGTGTTGAAATCATTGTGTAACCGAACCTGATTCCTTCATTGATGAAATTTCCCGATTTCTTTTTTCTATTAGTGGGCGTTAGTTATGAAGGAAGTTTATAGGTGGCTAGAGGGGAACAACGACTTCAAAATGAAATGCGTTCTCGGATTTCTTCTATTATAAGTTTTTTAAAATTCATTTTCCATTGTATTCTTGTACTCCAAGTTAGTTATGAAGGAAGTTTATAGGTGGCTGGTGGGGAACAACGACTTCAAAATGCAATGCGTTCTCGGATTTCTTCTATTATTAGTTTTTTAAAATTCATTTTCCATTGTATTCTTGTACTCCAAGTTAGTTATGAAGGAAGTTTATAGGTGGCTGTTGGGGAACAACGACTTCAAAATGCAATGCGCACTGGATTTCTTCTATTACTGGCTTTCTTAAATTCATTTCCCATTGTATTCTTGTAATCCAAACATATAGCATTATCTTTTAAATTCCTAAAAAAGTACAAATTATAAATATCTAAAAAAATAAACAGAATGAAAGCCTTTTTACTTTCCCGTATACGAAGTATACAAAGAGAAAGTATTGCAATCGTCAAAAAATTCGAACTCGCGATTATGACGAATCTCCAGGTTTTAGACCTCCCTGAGTCCGAAAAACACAATTTTGGAATTATGTGTGTCTGTGAAGACGATGACTCAAAAACTATTAGAGCTGCAGGGATCAAATTTGGTATGTGGTCTTTACAGATAGTTTGTAGGTTTCTATCAAATTTTGGACAAAATCCGTCCACGGGAAGTCTGTATGTCCGTGTTAATGTGAACGCTATTACCCACAAACTTAAATAGCTAGGTAGGTAAAATTTGGCACACATTTTTATCATCAGGAATGTAGGTTTGTATGAAATTTTGGACCAAATCCGTCAAAGGGTTGACTGTCTGTCTGTATAATCGCATACTTTTGAACGCAATAACTTCTTTAAAAAATTACTTTGATAAATGAAATTTGGTATGTGGCCTTCTTACCTTAATGGTAGATTTGTGTCCAATATTTGTGTCAATAGGTTAAAAAAAATGGCGTTCAAATTGCAAATTTTGTTTTCTTTATCTTACATCCAGCCCTATTGATAATCACGCCGGCTTCTAATTCCACTTCCGCGTTGGACGACCTTCGGAAATCGTGGTATGACGTTTCCCTTATTTTTACTTTCTCGTATACGAAGTATACAAAGAGAAAGTATTGTAATCGTCAAAAAATTCGAACTCGAGATTTTGACGAATCTCCACGTTTTAGACCTTCCTGAATCCGAAAAACACAATTTTGGAATTATGTCTGTCTGGGTGTCTGTCTGTCTGTCTGTGAACACGATAACTCGAAAACTATTAGAGCTAAGGGGATGAAATTTGGTATGTGATCTTTAAACATAATTTGTAGGTTTCTATCAAATTTTGGACAAAATCCGTCAACGGGAAGTCTGTCTGTCTGCATGTTCGAGGTCATGCGAACGCTATAACTCAAAAACTTGAAAAGCCAGATGGATAAAATTTAATACACAGTTTTATCGTCATGAATGTAGGTCCGTATAAAATTTTGGGCCAAATCCGTCAAAGGGTTGACTGTCTGTCGGTCCGTATAATTTACTTTTGAAGAGAATCCGTCGTCTCTACACGCATGCGTACTGCTTACCTCTGGTCCCGTAATACGGTCATCTTGGCTCACCGCCAAATTCTTCTCGAATAAAAGTGAATTAATTATGGAGTGTTTTCTTTTAATTTTTCTTTCACGCCGAAACATTTTCAAGAGTTGCATATTTGATTGCGGTTAGTTTTATTTTGTATATTTCGTAATGCATTTTTTTCTGAGTGGATTTTGCAATATTTTTACTCTGACAGAACGAGAGTAGTTGTTAAAAGCAAAGTTATAAAGTAACAAACCAAAATTAGTGTCAATTGATTCATCAGTTCGGTTTTTCATGCTTTTTTAATTTCTTAAGCACTCTGCCAATGTGCATGATATTTTCAACTACAGCTATCGGTAGTAAATTTGTAACAATCAGATCGGAGATATTGCTGGCAAGCTAAAAGGCTGCTTAGATGTGTGCAAATCTTTTAGTAACTTACATTAGATAATTGAAATTGGGTATGTGGTCTTCTAATTTATCCATGCGGTGGGAGGGGAAACAGCACCTTTTTGGGAAAGTATACGAGAAAGTTTAGGAGAGGCCACTCCCGCTGGTTTTCTCCACTGAGTAAGGGATTATTGTTCGTTTTACTGCCTTTTAGCATATTTTTTTCTCTACACGTGTTAGGAGTATACGAGAAAGTTTAGTGGAGACTACTCCCGCTGGTTAGATATTGAGATGGTTCTTTTTTTTTGTGGTACAAGAAAGCATCTTTTAGAATGACTTGCGATGATTACTGTTCTACAAACAAGCTGTAATATAAAAAAAAATCCAATAATGAAAAGTTCGAGCTACCTGTTTTTGTCGGTGCATCAAAAATATTACTTTATGTGTATTGATTGCTTATTATTATTTGAAAATTATGAAATCTTGACATTAGAAGAAAGAGCACATTATCCTTCATCCTAAGCCCATCTTTGTTATCTTGTAGACCTTAAAACGATTACAGTTTTGCTCTCCCCTTTTTTCTTATTTCAGGATAAAATTTTGAAATTCTGAATTTTCACATGTAGAACAGCTTTTATTAATTAATTGAAATTAATACTGTCAAAGGAAAAAAGTATAATCATTATGAAACCAGCGGGAGTGTTCTCCCCTAAACTTTCTCGTGTACTTCCCCAAAAATATGCCGTTTCTCCTTCCCCCGCGTGGCTAAAAGAATTCGAACCTACTGTTATCCAGAATCCAATGACTATCAGAAGGTTTTTCATTAAGGTGATTGAAAAATATCTAGGTAAAGAATCAAATTCAAAGCGATGCCTGCCGATTAAAACGCATATCTATCGCACAGTGCTAGGTTTCACTCTTGCCGTCTCAAGGAAAAAATGACGTAATTCGCTCCTTTCGTCTGCACAGAAGATTGCTTCTAGTACGCATGCGCGTGGAGATGACGGATTGGTTTCAATAGTACATTATACAGACCGACAGACAGTCAACCCTTTGACGGATTTGGCCCAAAATTTTATACGGACCTACATTCATGACGATAAAACCGTGTACCAAATGTTATCCATCTAGCTATTCAAGTTTTTGAGTTATAGTGTTCACATGACTTCGGACATACAGACAGACAGACAGACTTCCCGTTGACGGTTTTTGTAAAAAATTTGATAGAAACCTACAAATTATGTTTAAAGACCACATACCATCCCCGTAGCTCTAATAGTTTTCGAGTTATCGTGTTCAGAGACACACAGACAGACATAATTCCAAAATTGTGTTTTTCGTAGTCAGGGAGGTCTAAAACGTGGAGATTCGTCAAAATTTCGAATTCGAATTTTTTTGACGATTACAATACTTTCTCTTTGTATACTTCGTATACGAGAAAGTGAAAAACGTACTTCAAGGAACATTTCTTCCAGTTTAACTACATGAAATATAATAATGCGTGCATAACCGTTATTCATACATAAATCAACTTAAATTTTTCGTTCGTTTGTGTTTCTTTTGAAAATTCGTTTCGGACTTTATGAAACTTTGTGTATAATCTGATAAAATTTTTCAAGGTTCTGAAAAACATTAAAAGGAGGCCGTCAATGTTTTTTTTTTTAAAAAAAAAACTCTTTTGCGAAAGAACTATTTTTTTACTTAAGTTTCGCGTTAATTCACCGTCGGTGTTAAGCAGAATTGACTTGCTTGAGTTTCTAGTTTAAAGATTGACGAAACTCTTTTTAGTGGAAGAAAATCTTGTTATTCGTTTTCCTCAATTTCAGATTTTTTTTAAAGATTCTGCCATGTTGTTAGTCTTTCAGTAGTTGCAATTCTACGTCCAGCGCAGATTATTTATTAAAATCACCGGTAATATGTTTTCTCGTGAATTATTAATTCTCGCGAATATGTTATTAAATTTTATTCGTGTTTTGATGTTTTATTTATTTCCGTGGATATAATTGTTTTTCTTGCATCTTCAGCTTGAGAAAATACTTTTTACTTCAAAAATTCAATCAACACGGATGCTATAAAAACTAAAATTGTTGCTAAGCAAACCACCTGTATTAGATTTAAAATGAATTATTTAGTGTTTTTCTCCAAAGAGACCGAAGTGGATGATTACTCTATTCATGTCTGATTCTGCATAACATCCACTATGTACTAGTACAGCGGTTCCCAACCTTTTTGGTTTTACGGACCACCTGTTGGGTAAAAAAATATTTTGAGACCCACTAAACAGGAGTGACGTTAGTGTTCGCCCGACGGAGGGCACGACCTGCTCTAAACGACATGTGTCGTAGTGATGACCCTCACAAATTTTCGCCAGATCGTTATTTATCTACTAGTTGAATAGCCCGTTGCGTGAAGAGGGAATAAAAATTTGGCCCGACGAGGGGCCCTGGCCCCCGCGGACACCGCACTGGCGCCACCTCTGCCACTAACTAAATATGCAAATAAAAAATATAAACACATAAAATACATTTTTAAATTATATGCACGTGTATGTCAGCAATTAGTAAATCTTACTCTAAAAGGATTCGATATATATTATTTATAAAGCAAAATATGAATAAGTAAATAACAAGTGGGACTTTCGAGACTCCGAGTCTTGACTAACGTTCCGCAGCCCACTTATACGCTATCCGGGGCCCACAGGTTGGGAACCACTGTACTAGTGTATACCGTGCCACGCTGCATCTGTTTTTAAGTGCCGAATTTCTCGGTTGTTAAGTAGAAGATTGGGGTATTTGCACAAGTGCTGTCTTCATTATCTGCCAGACTAGAGATGCATATGCTATTGTTGCAAAAATCGTCTTGTGTGTGTACGGTGAAAACAGTCCAACAAGCAGGTAACGGATAATTGCACTTTATTCTGGAATATTCCAGAAAACACGAACACACGTCACAGGGAAAAAAGCACTTGCACAATTTCGCAACACGAACAAACAGCAAATAAGTAACATTACTTTCAGTACCGCACGGCGTCTATCAACTTATTAGCCCGCACTGCGGATACAACTCCAAAAACGATCCCAGTCGATCAACATGTTCCAAGTCGATCAGCACACTCTCTCACTGTGATCCGCTCACCGTGATCTCACTGGGTCTATTTATAGTCTCTCCGACAGGCCGTGACATCACGTGGAATCATCTGGAGAAATCCGGATCTCGGCCCCTAATGAAGATATCAAGAAAATTCCAGTACTTTTGAGATCCCACATTTCGTCGCCGAGGTCGGGGGTCGATAGTTCCATTCTCCTGGCATTCGCATACATACCCCTGTAGAACTCTTTTCCCAGCCATAAGACTAACATTGCTGGGAAGTGACATTCCATGTTCGTAACAGTATGTTGCCTCAAAATAGTATGATATTCTCGAATTAACTCGATAAAAATATGTTAATTAATTCTTCGCATAACGTGTGCTTCAAGAATCATCGATCTTTTATTTGAAATGAAACTTTGTGTGATTTATTCCTGTGTGCAGCTTTTTTTATATTACCACTTTCTTTGGTAATACATTTTGAAAACTGGAATAAAATAAATCTGACATTCGGAGCTTATGAAAGCTTCTTAAAAATTTAAACGGAGCTCTCAAATTAAATAACAGCTTTCCCAAGTGAACTTGCGACACCAAATTAACTTACAAGTGCGAAAACAAAACAAAACAAAACAGAACAGTATTGATTATAGGTAAAAGAGGATAAATTTTATTAAACTAATTTATATGTGAAGTTTTAAAGAAATATTTTAAATTGCGAGATATTTTTAGATTATTTTTGTTTAGTAAATATGATAAATGCGGAAGAAAGCGCGGCTGTTTTATTTATTTATTTATTTTGTTTTATTTATTTAGTACCCATGCCGGTGCGGCCTACTCGCGAGGGTGTAAGGCCCTGAGCGGGCCGGCAGGGAAAGAAAAATTCACGAAATCATCCAAACGACAAAACGATCAATACAAACTATAAAGTTAAAAATCCTTTCTCCGAAGTAAAAACCAACACCAAAAACCGCACAAAAACAACAAACTGATGAACAGTCAGTCCTGGGTCAGCCGGTCGCAAATGCCATTACTGATTTTATAAGCCTTAATAAGTTTGGATTGGGCCTGGCCATTATATCATAAATTTTTAAACCATCTTTTTCTGTGTTCATCAGACGGTTCTTTTAAGTGAAATTCAGCAGTAAGAGGGCACCTGAACACGTAGTGGACGGCATCTCCGATCAGGCCACAGGCATAAAGTGGTGAGCCCAGTTTTTTGAACCTGTGCACATAACAGGGAAATGGTCCATGATTAGTTAAAAAGGAAATTAAAAATTTATTGGTGATTAAAATTTTTTTGTCGACGCCGGCAATAAAACTTCTAATTCTATGTCCTGATTCAGATTGAGAGCCATGCGTGACTGATTAATGTTTTTGCTCTCTCCACATCAGGACTGGGTAACCAAATAGGCAAAGTAGGCAACTGCCTAGGGGCCCCACAACTTTGAGGCGCTCCAAAGGCCTCGGGATATTTTTGCGGTGTTTTCAGGGTGATTTACTTTTGTTTACAAGAGCCTTGAAATAGAACTAATTCGAATTAAAATCAATTATCTTTTAAATTTTGGAACATGATTCTTAGGGATTCTTTTTATATATATTTTCAAATCCGCTTGCGGAACAATGTTGTCCAATGATTTTTTCGGTTGGCCGACTGGCAAGTCATTAGTCTTGGCGAACTTTGTAATTGAGTATTTAGAATGCGTTAAAAATATTTGTAACTTTACAGTTTGTCATAATATTTGCTAATACATAGTTTTTACAGTTTG
>BGPR01001362.1:84270-99050 GCA_013235015.1 Araneus ventricosus | reverse complement strand
AAGTTACGTATTGCTCACGAGATCTTCATTTCCGATGAAACTGACGTGAAAGTTGAAACCGCAATTAAAATAATAGTGGAATTCTAATTGTTCTTGCTGCCCAGTGGTCTTGAATCATTATTGCGTAGAAAATATGACATTCCCGTGTTACAATGGCAGTGTTAACACATTATTGACCGGAGAAGTCATATGGCGTCTTTTGACAACCGTACGTTGTGACCGGGACGTTATATTACGCTCTTGATAATCTGCGTGTGACCGGGAACGTCATGATAATCGTACCTGTTGACTAAACGTCTATGGCGATAATCATCCGCTGTGACCGGAAACGCGCGTACGCCTTAATAATCATACGCTGTGACCGGGAACGTTATTACGTCTTTTGATAATCATACGCTGTTGACCGGGAACGCTATGATATAGCATGTTGAACGGGAACGTCATTGATTCATACGCTGTGACCGGGAAAGTCTTTGAAATCATACCTGTTGACCGGAAGCGATGCTTTTCTCATACGCTGTGAACGGAACGTCATATGATAATCATACGCTGTGACCGGGAACGTTATAACGACTTTTCATACGCTGTGACCATGAACGTCAGCTGATAATCATCCGCTGTTGACCGGGAACGTCAATGCGTCTTTTGATAGTCATACGCTGTTGACCGGGAACATTATGACGTCTTTGATAATCATACGCTGTTGGCCGGGAACGTCATGACGTCTTTTGATATCCATACGCTGCTGACCGGGAACGTCAGGATAACGCTCCTCGATAACCGAACCTATGAATTGAGTATTACATTTATATTGTTCGTTATATTTTCAATTGTTAACGAAATGGTGTACTTGACTTTTTTACAACAATTCTAACGGTAAATATATTGTTGAGATGACACTCTCAGTTTGTGGAAAGACGTCGTAAGACTTCTAATTCTGTTCCATCATATCCTGATTCTTTTCTATTCACTATGAGAAAATCGCCGGCACACACGCATCGTTTCACAAAAAAAACAAAACAAAAAAAAAAAAAATCGGTCAAATTGTTGACTAAACTGACAAAAGCATGGACTTGGTCCACTTTAACTCCTGAACCCTCCGATTAATACAGGGCCAGTCTCTTTTTTCGGGCAATATTTTTCATCCGTAAAGAAGTGACTATGTACAATGGTTTAAGAGCCTGTTGTAATGCATTTATCTGGGAAAAACAACCCATTTTGTAATAAAATCATTACGATTTGTTGGCTTTAAGGTTTATCACAGTCACTGGTCACTTAATGAGATACTGTGCACACTGTTTGCGGTCGATTAACACATGGTTCCTGGCCGGTGCTTCCTCCAACGAAATAATTCCATTGCAAACTGTGTCCTGACTCCATTTAATATTCCCCATTTTTAATTATTTTGTTTTGCTTTCTCTCATTTCTAGAACAATCTTTTTTTTCTCTATCATGTTTGAGGAAGGTTTTCAGTGTTAGCGCGGCCTTTTCTTCGCTGTAGTCGGGTTTTCATTGTAAATATACTGTTGAAGACAATGCGGTTTCTTTTATTTTCCGTATGTTTTGATTGTAATGATACTTATTGAAGTGATGTCGTTCAAGATCATTTCTAATGAGTGCTCTGACATTTTTTTTTTCCGGTAATTCAATAGATGGTTTGTTTTCCATCTGTGAGGTTGGTGATAACTTTCGCGAAGTTAAGATTCATCTTTTCGTGTTGTAGTGTAAAAGTGTACCCAGTGCCTGGTGGTATTTACTTGTGTTGCTACATTTATTTTCTGAAGATACACTGATGTTTCATGATCTGCATCATTGATTATATGAAATTCCGTTGTGTACCAACGATGGTTTGCTCTTGACTTAATGTAGTGTGTTTATTTTCAATCATGAAACGTTATTCTTTATTGAAGATTAGCTCTTTCATTTGAGACAAATTTACGAAAAGAAAAATATAATCGCTTCGATTTTGTGTTTGTGGTTTATTCTATCTATTTTCATATGGAAATAGTCTTTCATAATAAATGGTAGAGTTTTGTTAATGAAATCGCAAACTTCATGTGAAAAACCAAATACTTTCTCAAAGAATGGAATTATATCATCATCGGACCTGAAGGTTTATTGTAAATCCTACGAAAATATAATATACTATATCTGTAAACTACAACCACCAGCGATTTTTTTCATCATCACTTAACAATAGAATTGCATATTTTGAATTCTCTGTCTTATGAGCAAACCATTAGCAAAAAGAATGTATCGCTAAGCTCGGATTGTATAATTAAAATTATGGCATTTATGGATGAATTAATGCGAAATGATTTTCTGCCAAGCAAATATTTTAACCCACTGTTTAGAATAATTTTCTTTTTAAGAAATGTCTAAGAAATAGACGGCAAGGTTTTGTAGGTATATAAACCTAAAAGTTAGATTTATTCTTTTTGTTTGCTTCTCATTTACTACTTATGCTTCAAAAGATAAGTGTATAACATTCTTTCCAAATTTATACATATTTAATGTATGATTCGCAAAATTAACCAGTTGCTGTTTCGTTGAATATTATTATGAATGCCATTAATACTTGTTGTGCTTGAGATTTTATCAGTAAAGCACCATATCTTTCTGGATTGGAAGGTTAAATTTTAAGGAAACCCTTGCTGACTGACTGTCGAGTCTTTTATGAATAGAAAAGCTGTTGTCATTATTGCCTTTAACAGATAACGGTGATCCAGATAAGGTTTTAATTTTAAGAATTTGAATTCAAATCTTTTTTGCTCATTTTAAATTCGGCATCCAAAATTCTCATCCGAATATTCATTATCCGATTGCGAATCTCTCGCCATTTTCAAGGACGCAAAAGTTTTCACCTTTTGACATTACTCTTTATTTCACATTGGTTACTGAGAGCAACTTTTCTTGATCGACAGAAAACGTCACGTATATTCATTATTCGTCCCAGCATTACGAAAGTGAAAAATGTTGAAGTTTAATCGAGTTTTGCTGGCTAACTTACGAAGAGATGGCCACTTCTCACGCCCGAGACGTCCCCAACCGCAATAAATCAAGGATGTCTCATGAGGGGAGAATGGAATATGCCCTCGTGGATGGTGAACGATTTATTTCTGGCGATTCTATTTTGTGAAAGACGTAAGTTCTGATTGCATTTCTGTTTCTTTAAATTACCGTATCTCTAGAGATGATATTTCAAGTGGTAGCAACATTACTACTAGTAGCTCAGATCTGTCTCCTGATAACGCTCTGACTGTCACCAATAATAAACTCGCGCCATAGCACCGTGACGTTAAACAGCATTATTTCATTGCTAGAGAACCTAAATTTCAGAAGAGTAATTGTCGTTCTAATTTCAAATTTAATAGTCTTTAAATAGTGAAATAAAATTCTTATCGATTGATATAAAATTTATCTCGCTATGATCAATAGTTCCGAGAAATTTTAAATTACATTAATCATATATTTTAAATTAATTTCCGTTTTTAATAGAAAGTAGTAAATTACGTCAGTGGTATATCATGCGCGTGATATAGTTTGACGCCATGATGCATCTGATTATTTAGTGCAATCGATGATATAATTTTGATAATATTTTTTTAAGCAACGTTTGGACAAGCAGAGAAATGCTATGTTTTGATTAGAATTTGAAAAGAATTCCTTTGAAATTTTAGCTTTTGACTTACGTTTAACAAGCTGAGAATTTCACGGTTATTGAATTATATTAAAATTGTTAAACAACGAAAAATACTTCACGGAATGTTGCTTACCAAGCGGTTTTTTGAATAAAGAAATATGTAAATAAAAAAATATTTCCTGTCATAAAACATATGTTTATTTTATTTGTTTTCAATCAATGTCAAACATTTCTCTCGCTATATATCTATTTAAACACGTCAAATTTGACGGAAAATCTCTCGAATGAAGAGGCAATTTGCACCCGTCGTAGTATGACGGGTGATTTTCTAGTATACTGATAAAGCTTGTTAGGATTAAAGAGATCTTTAGAATTAGTAATAAAGTAACTTCATATCATAATCCATTAAATATTTCCCTTAGTGACTTAAATATTCACTGAAACTAATACAGCGGAACCTCGGTAATCCGACCCCCAGGAATCCGAAATTTCGTATAACCCGAACATCTTTTTTGAATTTCCATTATATAATATAATGAAGGAAAAATAGCAATTGCGAATCAGAAACTAAGATAATATTTATTCTTAATTTAAAAGAAACATTTGAATTGATATTTAACTCTATGAGCCCTATCCCGCCCCAAACCGTCCCATTCGACAGAGGCTTGACTCAAGTGGCCTGGGTGCCTGAGTGCATTTTACGGGAGAAAAGTACCTTTCTTTGCTGACGATTAACCGCCCAAATTCAGGCTGCCTCTTCTAGAAATTCTGTAAAGAAAGGGAGATTCCATTCTTTCGTACGAAAATTTACTTCAATTTTGAGGTTCTGGAATTCTGAATCAATTCTATCTCTCAGCACCTTTAATTAGTAAAAAAAAAATCGGTTATCTTCTTTTGACGTAAGGAATTAAACCTGGTCGACATTGCGAATTTTTTTTCCGTACTCTTTTCACAGAGTATCCAAAGTCGATACTCTTCTGCATTTGGTATATCAAGAGTATTTTACCGAATTTGCCAGATAATCTGGATCTTCCGAACTGAACAGAGGTCAGCCCCACTAGTCTCACAGATTCCCCGGTTCTACTAGGTGGTATAATGAACTATATTCAATTAATTTTGTCAACTGATACCTCTGTGAGATATTTCCACCTCAATTCAGACTAAAATTCAAAAATTAAATTTCGGCCATCATCTTCCCTGTTTTTTATTTATTTATTTATCCTTTTTTTAAAAAAATTCACTTAAGCGATCTCTTCTTCTTGTTTTTGTTTTTTCTTCTCATTACTGGTTCTTATGCAGAGTAGAAGTGCGTAGCACTAAGACTCCCTGTTCATGTAATATTATCTAGCACTGGATTTTAATGATCAGTACTTTACTCATATGCAGTTGAACTTCGATTCTCCGAGCTGAGTAGGGCTTAATCACCTCGGATAATCAAAAACTCTTTTCATAGAGACTCAATTAATCACGTCGGATAATCAAAAACTCTGTTAATAGAGACTCAATTAATCACGTCGGATAATCAAAAACTCTGTTAATAGAGACTCACTCAATAATCACTTCCCGATAATCAAAAACTCTGTTAATAGAGACTCACCAATCACCTCGGATAATCAAAAAACTCTGTTAATAGGATCAATTAATCACCCTCGGATAATCAAAAAACTCTGTTAATAGAGACTCAATCACCTCGAATAATCAAAAAACTCTGTTAATAGAGATCACCAATCACCTCGGATAATCAAAAACTCTGTAATAGACTCACTAATCACCTCGGATAATCAAAAATCCCGCTAATAGACTCACTAATCACCTCGGATAATCAAAAAAACTTGTTAATCAAGAGACTCAATTAATCACTCGGATAATCAAAATCTCTTGACATTAGAGACTCAATTCCCTCGGATAATCAAAAAACTCCTAATAGAGATCATATAATCACCTCGGATAATCAAAAAACTCTGCTAATAGACTCACTAATCACCTCGGATATAAAAAAAACTGTTAACAGAGACTCAATCAGTCACCCACGTCGGATAATCAAAAACTCTGTTAATAGAGACTCAATTAATCACCTCGGATAATCAAAAACTCTGCTAATAGACTCAATTAATCACCTCGGATAATAAAAAAACTGTTAACAGAGACTCAATCACCTCGGATAATCAAAAACTCTGCTAATAGAGACTCAATTAATCACCTCGGATAATCAAAAACTCTGTTAATAGAGACTCATTTTTAAATGATGACTTCTTTTCTTTCGAAAATGTTTTCTAAAAATGTTTATTTCAAAATATAAAAATAAGTCGGCAGGTAATTAGCTACAAACATTATTGAAATATTAATTAGTTTTGATAAGAATATTCGCGAATGTTACTGATTTTCATTTTTTTCCCCTTTGCATTTTCCCAATGATTCTTTAAAGGTGTTCTCAAAAGAATATTGTCCCCCCTTCAAAAAGTGAAACTTCCCGACATATTTACGTCTATATTATTGAATTCTGTTACGGTTATATTATTGAGTTCTGTTTGTTGTTTCACGGAGAAATAAAATATTGGTCGTTGTTCTATTCGTTTGGCCTTCTTTTAAATACACGTTCTGAAAATTACATATAACTTATGAAAATGAATTCCAAATCTTTTCTTGGATAAATATTAAAAATTGACCGTGGATATATTTATTTTTCATCTAATATTTTAGAAATTTGGATGTATAATTTGTTATTTTATCCATTATATTTAGAATTAATTATCGAACTTTGAGTTTATATTCTTAAATATCTTAGCATGTATATTCGGAAATTGGTGAATTCGTTGACCGTTGTTATTTTTAAATAAAAATTATCTCTTTATAAAATTGACCTTCGGATTGGAAATCGGTCATTATGACATAGAAAGTACATGTTAAGTATATGGGTATTCAAAGGATGTTCCGGCTAGAGGGTTAACATGGTCATCTGCACTACTAAGTCAATTTTGCTGCATTCTGACATGGTTTTGCTATAAGGAACCAACTACCATTTTGTGGATCTTGACTTTAGTGCTCAAAATTGTATTTAAGTTCATATTTTTCTGTGCAAAATTGAATCAATTCCATTCCATTCCATTGCATAACAAACTATTTATATTTTATTCAGTAGGTAATTTTTCAAAAACCAAGACTCAGAATATTTTTCACTATTGTCTTGCAAAAGCATCTGAAACTCGAAATTGTATTTTGGAGTTGGCATAACTAATTGCATAACTACGTCTACATTGTAATTTTTAACACATTTTTTGAATAATGATCTTTACTATTTTTGAATGATGATCTTTACTATTTTTGAATGATGATCTTTACNATTTTTGAATGATGATCTTTACTATTTTTGAATGATGATCTTTACTGTTTTTGAATGATGATCTTCACTATTTTTGAATGATGATCTTTACTATTTTTGAATGATGATCTTTAGTATTTTTGAATATAAAATCACGTCTTTCAATATCAATGCCACGTTTATTCCTGTGTTTTAATTCTGAAATGTCTTGAATTGTCTTCTGAATTGCTGATGCATGAACAACCTTTTATTGCCCCAAATTTTGAATGATGAATTTTTTATATTTTAACTTGCATAATTTTTACAATCGAAGACCTACTAGTGGAAGTGTTGAGTGGTGACATTGATTTCATTTATTCGTTTTGGTGTTTGAATTCATTCGCAATTATTCTGAAAAGCAGTATAATTTAGATTTATTTGTCTTTAAACAACTAAACAAAGAAATATTCCTCTTTGTAAACATTGATTATCATTGATTTAATTTATATTCAGACAAAAAATGTATTATTTTAAAAATCGAAGTAATTTATTTTAAGTGAAAGCAAATAGAATGTTATTTTCTGTAGAGATTTAATAAAGTTGCTTATGCTAATAAAAAAATTTTTAGTGACTGAGAAATAAAGTTTATATTTTTTACTTCTAAAATTACTTGCAAACCTGAGGCAAATAGGGAGGATTAATTTCGCATATGGAACTTCTTATTATGAAATAATTGTTATCAAAAGAATATAAAGAGAAACTGTAGAATGTATGACTGTGCTTTAGAAAATTTCAATAATTTTTCGGAAAAGCTGCGACTAAATTTCGAAACAAAAAGCATATATTTAGGACTAATGAATTTATATTATTTCAGATTTAAAATCATAAAAAATAATCAGTATGATTAAAAAATGTTTTCTGTTGACGACTTTTTAAATATATTAACGTGCATAAATTAGGGAAACGCTTGTTCTGTTTCTGCTTTTAATTGTAATTGAGAGTATTGAATAATTAAAAAACAAATTAAATTTCAAATTTGTGAATTGCAATATTGTAGAAGTGTCATTTACTTTACAGAGAGTTGGATAAATGTCGTACAACGTTATAATTTGTGATTACTAAGTTTAGAAATATTTTGTACTATTATTGAATCTTGAAATATGGCAAAAGAATTTCGAACAGATTTCGCCCTGATACATTTATTTTTTAAATCTATAATGCTTTGGTTTATTCATTGAAGGGGAAAGAAAAAGCTGCTTAAGATTTTATTTTTTTTTCTAAATCAAGAACTAATAGAAAAATGCCTCTACATTCCAAATGAGCGTATACTCATTATATATATAGAAACCGGAAAATAGTTTGATTCACGATGCATAATATGATTAAATACGTATATTGTCTGAATAGAACTTTATTTGCTATTATTATTATTATTTAGAGCATCTTGCATGGGTTGCTGTAATCTTCCATGGACATCATATCGCGAAGTGCACGTTTGTTCGACTCACGTGTTGCCAAGCCTTCCATGGTATTACAAATACTATCTAGAAGCATGCTGTATCCGACCGGCGAAGAGTACCTTGACCGGGGTTATTTACCTCTTTCACACGGGCAGGGTGAAAAAAAATGGGTAGCATCAACCCCATCAAAAAACGGAACAACCTCAATCCAAAATAAACAAAAGCGTTTCTACTTTCCGATTGACGTGGCCTGCCAACTCAAAGCTGTATCGGGCACTGCTGTGGCTGATAACCGAATTCTAGTGGATGGGGCCAACAGCCTACCTTAACCCCATCTTTCAGGGTTGGAGAGGAGCGTTCCAAAAAAGAATACCATCCCCCTGACTTGTGCAAGGCCGTCGGTAATCGTCTGGCAGCAGCAATTGTCTTTCCACCCGTTTCTTTGTCAGCACCTCGTGATTTTTGGCCGATTGCGCTTTCCGCACCACCAAGAGGGGATTCGGAGAACTGATTTCGAATTCTCTTAGTGCATCGAGACGAGCCTCGGTCGACCTCTGTGTTCCTTATTCGACAGCACAAGATTTCGAATTTCGGTGGTGTCTCACTCGCTTTGAGAACGAGCTGCTGTGCGTAAAGAACTCCGTGTGGAATATTTTTTGGACTTGTATTTTCTTTCCGCTTTGGTGGATTAAGAAAATTGTGTTTTATCGTTGATTAAGAGTAAGCGTATCTTCGTAATAAGAACGATTTGTGGTGAATGAGACACCACAGACTTCTATGACAGTGTAGATCTCAAATTTCGGTGTCTCTCTCGCTTTGAGACCTATTGTTGTGTATCACGAACTCCGTTTGGAATATTTTTGGATTTGGTGATGGGTATTTTGTGCTTTCTTTGGTGGATTTAGAAAAGTGTGTTCTATTGTTGAATTAAAGTGATGATATCTTCATTATAAGGACGATTTGTGGTGCATGACTGAATTTTATTTGGATTATTTTTGGACCTGTGAAACGTTTGTGGATTAATAGAACTATACTAGCGATAAATTTATCTGATTTTGAACTTTCCTAACATCTTTAATCTGCAAAAATTCTTAATTCTTTGTTTAGTGAAAATATTCAATCTGATGGTTTATATTATAGCTGGTCTGTCTGCCTGTATTGTTACGTTGTGATTTCAGATAGCTTGTGAAATTTTGATATTCGTTGATGTTTCTCAGCTACCGAGGGACATAAATTTCTTAACTGCCTGAAAGTTTTATATTACTGATTAATCTATTAATATTTGCTGAGCAATTTCTTTTGCTGTAGAACATTGCAGCTGAATATTTAATTATTACTGATAGTTTAACTTCAGTTTGTTTTTTTCTGTCAAAGAAATTGAATTATTTGTTTTTGTGGCATATTATTACCTAGCCGGTATTTAAATATTATTTTAATAATTAAAATTAACTGCACGATATTTATACATTTAAAAGGATTGGAGTGTTTTTTGTGCAAATATTATTCTATATTGTAGATCCTGTTTCACTATTTTTAGCGATTTGAAAAGCCATTAAATGATTTCATATATTTGTTTATTTATATGAAATTATATCCAGGATATTAAATTGCAATTAATCTCTGCAATCACTATCGCAAATCAATCATTAACGTTGCGTGGGTATTTATTTAGAATTTGGAAAACGAGCATTTTTTTCCTTGAATATCTTCTGATTTCAAAAAGCTATCTCATCCTCTATTGTGAAATCAATCCACCCACACTCTTTACATAAACACTTGCGTCGAATAGAATAACATCTCCATAACCCATTGGCCTTTAATTCTTATTTGAATATAAACAGTGAGACATCCTTTGACGCACGTTGTATTATGAAACGAGCCATTAACATCCCTTTCTGCTGTTGACCGATTGACAGATAGTAGCTTTTTGACATTCTTCTTCCCAGGGTTGAGATACTTCACCTGTTCTTTTTATCTGTGATTTAATTCGTTTCACTCGAAGCGGTGCGGAAGTTTCGCTTTTCAATTTCTTTAAGTGATTTCGTATCACTTTACTAGACATCTTTAGTTTTGGGTTGAAGTGGATTACACTGATCTGGTTACTTTCGTCTACACTGAGGAAATAGCATCATCTTCACCGGTGAAAGAGTTGTTGTGTTAGAACGATAAACTGTTTTCACAACTTTTCATATAACTGTTATAAAGATTGGTTAGAGTGATCTTGTGTTTTTATTGGCAAAATATCTGCGATTATGAGAGAGAAATCCAGTATGGAAAATCAGAGCAACGGTGATCGTGTGGTGACCATGCAAACTCACAGGTCTCGTATCTGCTCTTTGCAGGAAGGAGGCGTGGTGGGACGAGCCCGATTTCGGAACCAGAACCGGAGCCGGTCCCATTCGGCGTCTTCTACAGACAGTTTCGGATCCACACACAGCTCATGTAAGTTGCTTTTCCTTGTTTTCTTTTATTTTTATTATATCTTTGTAGGTGGTCTGCCGTATAAAGTGCTTAAAGTATCTTAATGATACATGGTGACAATTATTGAGCTATATGAAATAAAAAAATAAAATTTTCAAAAACTACTGAGTTCAAAAATTTTATTCAAATTTTAAAAGTAACTACAGATATTCGGATTTAGTTTATGGCATGTTCGATATGCTTGCCATCAATGGCTATTATTTGGCGCAATCGAAGAGCAAAATTCCGCAAAAATCGCTGAAGTGTCGAGACATCGAAACTACCAGTTCTCTCGAACTTTTCAATCACATTTTTGATTGTTATACACTTGGACCGGTTGTCTTCAGCTCCTTTTTCCTTTGAGCCGCAATCGGACTGTTATTGCTCTAATAGTAGGCCTTGACTATCGATATACGCTCAGAAACGCTGTATTTCGACATTTTCAACAAAAAATGAGCAACAATGAAGAGTGCACATGCTCAAAAAAAAAAAATCCCAACATGCCCTGCATTCAAGCGCCAAGTTTTAACTGAATATTGCCAACGGTTCAAAAGTTATCGAGGTTTTTTTTCATATAGCTCAATAATTTTCACTCTGTAGATACTCATAGCTGTGTATAAGCAATTTTGATAATACTTAGGAGCCATTTTTTAAACATTTAAATTTAAGAATTCCAACAACAAACGTTTGTATCGTTAGAGTTAACTTAACAGTATCCACTAGAGCATTTTTTTATGAATATATGAAGAAAAATTTTCGACTTCATTTTGCAATAAAGAAGGGAAATTAACATTAGATTTATGAGAATCATTAAAACCAGATAATGATGAATAGAAACGCTTGAGTTCGGAATTTCAAAGTTGGCTTGCATGGCAATCGACCAAACAAATATTCATCTTTCAAAAAAAACTTTTATTCCAACGAACTTCTTTTTCCCGTTCGATAATTTTTTATAACAACTATCTCTTTCTTTTTGTTGCCCTTCTGGGCAAAGTAAATTTAAAAATAAACAATAATAATATATAGAGAGAAAATCGTCATTTACAAAATCGTCTGCAATTGATGCAGCATTGAATTTAACTAAAACAAAGATAATATATATATAACTATAATTTTATAAAATCGTCTGCAATTGATATAGCATTAAATTTAACTAAAGCAACAATAATAATATATATATAGAGAGAGAGAGACAAATGCAGCTGCATTGTTTAATTCGAAGCGCGCATACTGATGCACAGTTTGCATGGAAGCAAATATGAATGCTATTTGTTTTACCATGATGTTCAATACTGTTGAGAATGCATTACCATATCTTATTTTAAGTAACATTTACGATAAATTTTATTGTATTTGAATTGCTGCAATGTCTAGATCTTGGTATTTTCAAACCAGATAATGATACATAGAAACGCTCGAGTTCGGAAATTCAAGGTTGGTTTGTTAAATTCAAAATGAGTTTCAAGGGAGCAAATGTTATGAATGTTGTTTGTTTTACCATAATGCTCGATACTGTTGAGAATGCATTATCATATCTTATTTTATGAAACATTTATGATAAATTTTTAAGTATTTGAATTCTATACTCTAATTCAAAATAGACTCGTCTAATATCCCATGATGCTCTGCTTCTCAGCCGCCTTCTCGTCAGAGCCAGGGTTATTGACTTTGTTATTAATTTGCACATTCCCTTCTATTTACCTATATGCAAATATTCATTTTAGTTTGAACTCGTATCATACTTTTAAAATATTTAACATAATTCTCATTCGGTTTTTTTTCTAGCAGAATTTAATTTATTTTGAATATAAATTTCAAATCAAAATATCTCTTTACAAAATGAATTCATTTTTCCGTGTTTGCGATATTGACAACAAAAACAATTTATTTTAGCTTTTTAGAGCAAAATCGTATCGAACCATTCAGATGTTCGCGGGATAACAGAGCTCGATTCGATTTATTTCCAACAACGGCACAGAGCTCTATTATGTCGAATAACATCTGCAGAGGCGACTCGTAATTATTGTTTGGAACTCAGATCGACGGATAAAATACAGTAGAATTCAATTAAGTTCGCGCTGAAACGAAACCATCCATTTTTTTTTATGTCAGTCGCGTGTCTGCATTTGATTTTTCTATTTTAGAACTTATATTGTATTTCAATATGCTGTACAAAATATCATCGCTGTAATTTATATTTCGGCGAAAGTTTAATTTTTTTATAGACTTTGTTTTTCAACTTGTTGAAATAAAATGTAATTATACTTTAAATAAAATTACGAAAATTAAATTGTGGAGTACAGTTCTAGTCGGGAAAAAAAAAAAAAAAAAACGTATGGCCACTTTTGTGAAATGAATAATATCGACAAATAATTGTAAATGAAAGCGTAAAATAATGCTTTCATTTACAATTACTCATACTTACTACCCATGTATAGTTAAGTTTGCAAAAGTCGGTATCCACCAGTCATGTGTGTTGTTGTGAGCAGATGCCATATCTAAGTTTTAGATCTGTCTGTTCTTATTGTTAATGGGCATCCTCTAACTTTGTAAATTAGAAGAGTTTTGTTTAGCGGATAAACTTTGAAGTTATTTAATGGTAGTTTCATTTTTTCACGCATTTTCTTTGAGTGACAATAGCTTCAATGATCAAATGGGATGAAATTACAGATTTTTTTCCCAGTCGGGGAACAGTTCCTTTTTCTTTTTTTTTCTTGTGATATGCGACCAAAGTTTTCACTGCTCCAAAATTTATGACTGGACCCTACTCAAGAATCGGAACCTGCAGTTTAAGAATTCTGGATCTATTGAGGACCCTTTGTAATTAACTATCGCGTCTATTTATTACCTTTGTTCTGAGCCAGTACCAAAATGATTTCGAAAATAATTTATCAGCAACTTTCCCGAATTTATGGTATGATTCGATATCTTTTCTTGTCTTGTTTATTCCAATCTACTTTCTTTGGTGATTTCAGATTAGTAACCATTAATATCTTTTGAATGGTAACATCCATAGTATAGTTTAATAAAGTAACATAGTATAGCTTAAGAACTCTTTGTCTACAAGGGGACACTTCATAATTAACTATCGCAGATATTTGATTACGAAGATATTTAATTAATTATTAACTTTTTGCCCTGAACCAGTATCTAAAACCAATATTACGAACCTGAAGTAAGTTTCGATTTCCCTTATTATTTGTATCTTCTTTATTCTACTTTCTTCTAAGATTTGAGATTTGTAATCATTAACCCTATTAGTACAAGATATTGTACTATATCTCTACGATGTTGTTACGATATTCTGAATGCAGTACAATGTCGTAAAAACATCGTAGGAATATTCTTGTGCCAATAGGGTAATCTCTTTTGAATGAAATAACCATTGTGTAATATGGTTTAAGAATACTTTGTCTCTAAGAGGACTCTTTGTAATTTAATTAACTGTCGTGAATATTTAAAACATTTCGTCCAGAAATAGTATCAAAATAATTTGTCGGCACCTTTTACAAATCTATGGTATGATTCAGTTTCTCTTTTCTCGTGTCTTCTATATATCAATCCGTGATTTCGTATTAGTTGTCATTAATCTATTTTAATGGTAACGTCCAATCAAAACAGTTCCCCAGCTGACCCAGAACGTATTTTCCTCACGCACTTTTCTTATTATTCTCCCGATCTTTATTTTTAGACTCATAGTTTCTGGGATTTCTTTTATCTCTGTTCCTGTTCCTCATTCGAGATTGACCCACAAATTTCGGTACAGGATTTCCTGGCGGTGTGTTGCGTGTTGACCTTTCGCTGTTGACGCTCGAGAACTGGCTGTGGATCCTCGAGCCTCGGCTTGTTTGCCAGAGTCAATATTTGCGATGAATTCGGTCGATTCCGTCTCTAAAAGTGTTTCCGCAATTGCCGGCTT
>BGPR01001362.1:74078-84260 GCA_013235015.1 Araneus ventricosus | reverse complement strand
ATTGCATGGCAAGAAGACAATATTTTGTCAATAATTTATTATCTAGGTACATGTTCTGTGTTTCCCTCGTTATGTACTTTTTTCGTCACAGGTTTGTCGTTTGCTCTGAAACTGTAGGGTGCGGCGTATTTTTCCCGAAATAGCGCCGACCATCTCACGCAGGGGTCTGTCTATTTTCAATAGTCGACATTTGACAAGGCAAGCTGCTTTTCTATAACCCCCACATCCGCTATCTTTATGTTTTTATTTTATTAATACTTTCGTTATCGGTTCGATTCGCTACTCTTTCCATATTGTTTACGTCATTCCCCCAACCTTTCCCTCCCCTACCCACCGCGGAAGTCGTCTGCTTATTTTTCGGTGCCGCCTGCAACTTCAGCATCAAGAATTTGAGAAGGGGGTGGGCTGTGTTTTCCTTTTTGCAACAGAATTTTTGTTTTTTCACGGCAGGTGAGATCTTTTTCGTGATATTTCTCGATTAAAATCGATAGCGAACAGTGGCGAATCCAGGATTCGGGTCGGGGGGGGGGGGGGGGGATAAAAATTTTGTATCGTCTTCTGCTGCGTTTTTTAGTTAGTTTGATCACAGACGCCTCCCCATGCCTCCGTACCTGATGCTATTAAGGCAACCAAACCTGTTGAAAGGGTATGGGACAGACAGACTGACATAAGAAATAAGGCCCGGCCGCCCCGGGATCCAAGCAAAACAAAAATTCTACAAGATCTCAAGTTCTTTTTAGGCGATGGCAACACTTTCTTTTCGTACGAGAGCAAAAAGTAGTCCGTTTGGGAGGGTCATTGATGAATCTTTTTTCAACTAAATAATATTTGTGAGTGAAATAGTACTCTAAAAATTTGATTATCTATTGGACATGGATTCCAATACAACACTGCTGTATTCTTCAGTGGCGAATCCAGGATTCGGGTCTTGGGGGGAGGGGGGAGGTCATAAAAATTTTGTATCGTCGTGACGAATCTCGAATCCCATGGTTTATGTAAATCAAAACACTTTAACTTTACAGACTTGACTCACCTTACAATAAGAATCATAAAGAACACTACAGTACTTTCGATAATTTAATAAAAAATACAATGAAATAACTAGCCAAAAAAATGTATTCGACCGCGTCAACGCTACAAGTACAACTGGAATTACTAGAAAAGTTGGAAATTTTCGAGCTTGTTAAGCCAGAAAGCAATGCTATAACGTTTTTATAATTTTTTTTAAAAAGGGAAATTAAGAACAAACAATTGTAGTGATTTTAATAAAATCAAGATTTCACCGTAAGAACTGGGGGGGGGGAGTGCAGTCCGATAGCTTCCTCCTGGATTGCTCACTATAGCGAATCCATTTTCTTTTATTATTTTTTTTATTCGAGTGTGAAAAGCGATATTATGTTTCCTGCGCAAGATTCGAACTCATGTTCCGAGGCTGGACTGCCCCTTATCTTTGTTTAAAAAGAGCAGTGTTGGTAGGGATAGGTGTTTTGTTTAAAGTTTATTTCCTCTGTGTTGTGTGAGGCCGCGGTGGCCTAGTGGTAAGGTCTCGACCTCGGGACCGGAGGGTCGCAGGTTCGAAACCCGATTCTGCTGAAGATCCGCCGTGTATGGGGGCTGTTGCGTGCTAAATCATACGTAGTGGCCAAACGCTCTCCGTTGGTGTGGCGCGGAAGTTTGGAGAGGGGGCGCCAGCTCAGATGTCGTCCTCGTCATCTGACCGCGGTTCAAAATTACGAGGCCCGTTCCTAAATAGCCCTAGTGTTACTTCAGAACGGGACGTTAATCTAACCTAACCGTTGTGTTGTTTCATTCATTTCATTTCAAAAGTAAATATTTAATTTTGGTGCAGATTGCCTGTGCTCATTCAATTCTGTAATTTGCAATATATATATACTGTTCAGCAACGGATTCCGAGACTACCACTTTTGGGCGATTTTACACCAGAAAGGTGTGTCAGGCAATGTGTCATATGAGCGCATTTCCGCAGTTCTTTGTTAGATCACGCTCAGTAAAATGGAAACATCACCCTTCCATTCTTAACTTCCCCACTATTTTGATGAAAGTAACTCCCTTTCGGCGCATGCGCAAAAGCGCAGAAGGTTTCCGAATCCGTTGCTAAACAATACTTCTTGACAGTGCTAGAATATCCATTTTGGATTATGTAAATACTTTGCCACAAGGCAGGACGGGGTGACTCGGTTAAGATAATATTTATAAATACTTTGAATTATGCCTGTTATCGGAAGGTACAGACTGAAATTATGATGTTGTGGTCTTTGTAAGAAAGTCACAACGTTGTATTATTTTGCTTGTTTCTTCCTGGATTCATATATTTCTTCAAATATTCCAATTCATTAAAATTAACGAAATATATGAAGGACTTTATGGAGTCGGCAAAAACTAAAAGTTTGATATTATATGAAACCGATTTTAACCCTTTAAAGGGCTATTTTTTTCTAGAAGTCATATAATAAAATAGCTTTGGGATTGATATTAATTTAAGAAAAGATATTCATTTAGCTTATTGGATGGCATTATTTTTTATTTAATTTTATTAATTAATAATTAATTATCAAGTCAAGACGCTTTTTTATGGTTTGAGATAAGAAATTGGAACATTTAGGTGTTTGTCTCCTTGGAAAAATTTGGCGAAAACTTATGCCCACCTTAAAAATTGCATTTAAAAGTTGATGAATTTGGTGGGAGGAATACTTCCCACGATCTAAGAAATGGTTAATGTCTATATATTTCATAATATATAAAATTTCTGCTAACGCCGCAGTGGTTTGAAGGTTTACTTTTCTCCCTGCTGAGATCCAGAGGCGGTTTTTCGCACAGGTGCGCATCTCGTGACTCGAGACCATGGGGTTGGGGACTCAAAATCTTTTCAACGTACATCGCAGTGTTAAACCAACAGTGAATTTACGATATTGGGTAGGGACAGGGCTCTCCAAACATTTTTGTGGTTGTGGCTTCTTATTGTCAAAATTTGTTACTGAAGAGACAAGAAGATAATGATAATAACAGTTATCAATTTCGCTGAATATGTATTTTTCTGTTTTAATATCAGTAGAAAGGGAATATTTAAAAATTTATTGCTATTTTGCGATTTTTGTTATTTCTTTTCAGGCGTATTTCAGGTTTCACAAAATGCTTACAATGAGAATCTGTTTAAAAATTTTGTGAATTCTTTAAAATAATTTTTTGGTATTTCGGGGATTATCACTATGATTCTTGAAATAGCAGATAATGATTTCTCTATACTGTTCTTTTTAATATATTTTTTCGTTGGCTGATTCCAATTTATTTAATTAATTTGTTTGAAATTCAAAATTTCTGGTCAAGTACATTTTGTAGGAACCATTAAAATTGAGTTTCAAATGTATAGTTACGAGTTTTTTTTAATAAAAATAAATGAAAGTAATTTTCTCTTTCTCGTTTTATTAAATTGCATTTAGGTTTGCTGTTTAAGTATCTGGAACACAGCATAAAATATTTTTAACTTCAAATTAATTTTAATAGACAAACTGATGGAATGAATTGAACAGGAATGACAAAGGAATAAATTAAAAAGGCAGTTATATTCTTAGTTTTTTACTGATAAAAGAAAAGCATAAAAATTCAAATTCTCGTGCTGCCATCTATGTACATTTTATCATAATAAAACTTGGATTACTCTGAGTTAGTGAAAAAGTATTTACTCATGCAATTTAAATAAATGTGTGGAAACAAATTGTTGAAATTTTTGACGTGCATTGATGTCTAAAAAATATTATTCTCAAAATTTAGTTTAGTTTTACCTTTTGCAGAATTGCTGTTAATCTCGAATATTCCTTTGAGAGATGCACCATTTTCTGCTGTTCTGTTTTATGAAAAATATTTTTGAAAATCAGCCGAAGCTCAAATTTTTGTATCGTTCGTGCTAAATTGCGTTTTGTACATGTAATCAATTATTTTTTGGAGGAATGACGAATGTACTATTCTCTTCTCTATTGTCTCGTGCTGCCATCTACTAGCAGGGAAGTGACATCTCTAACTACGTCGTATGCCATGATATTATAGACAGATAACAATTGTAATGAAAATTTGAAGTTAAAGTACAGCGTGAAGCTACAAATCTTATCGTTAGAGAAGGCATATATATTATTTTTAGAAAATCCTATCTCTTCACTTTATTGCGATATTTTCTTGGGCGTAGTACTTGATTTTTTTTTTTTTATGTGTGAGAAAATGCTTTTCTATTTTTGACTAACTAATATTTTCACTTTCTTGCGTAAATTAGCTCAATTTAAACAGACTTCGAACATTTGAAAGGCATGTTATTATGAAGTGTAAAGAAAGAAATTCCAATCGAAAATTTCGGAATCTTGATTGGAAAATGAGATTTATTAAAATTACTTTTAATTAGTGAAGGCATTATTTTGCGTCTTTTTTTTTTTTTTACCCTGTTGCTATTTTTAAATTGTCATCTTGGCAGGTTTTATTCTGCTTAGAATGGCATGTATTCTGCACCTGCAGAATAATTTTTATTTTCAAGAAATTTTATCTAACATTCTGGCGCCATCTACCAGGGAGATGCTCAACTTTTATTTAGAAGGAAATCGATGGGAAAACTACAATTGTTATAGAAATTTCTGTTTTTTTTAAAAAACTTTTATCAACACAGAAGAGTCCCGTTAATCCGGACAGGATTTTTGACGAGATGTTTTATTTTGTTAATCCTACATCAGCTCGTAGGTTAAAAACTTAGGTCACGTTTAGAGCAGTATTGAAACTAAAATTAAGCTGTAGGAAAATTTGTATGTATTTATGAAAAAAACATTGATTTTTAAACTTATATTACGTGCATTTTAAGGCTAATTTCGTTTAATCCGAATTTTCAGTGATCCGGACAGCATACGGTCCCATCTAGTCCGTATTAGCCGGACTCTTCTGTATTATATTAACACGGAGAAAGATGAATCCCCACATTGCTTTAGTGATTTTACTTTGCTAATACGATTGGTTGAAGCAAGATTCATTATTTTATCGTGCAGCATGTGACCTCATGATGAGAGATAAGTTTTTCCCGCGGCATTTCCAGGGGAAAGAAGAGAGAGCCGGATAAAGGAAATAATACTATCGGTCCATTGAATCCCTTAAAATCATTTTTACGTGAGAAAATAAAAGTTCTCTTTTTAAGTTTATAGATACTTGCAAATCAAAAGTGAAAAACAGTTAAAAATTTATCCATGTGGTTGATTTATCTAACATTCTATCTGTGAATATGTGTGATTAAATATTCTGTTTGAAAGAAATAGTGGAGCATCTTTTAAATTCCATTTTTTAAAAAAATATTAATTTTGTCGTTGTTTGCTTTATTTGTTTTTTGAACCTATCGATAAATTTCAAGACTGTTTTCAAGTTATTATAGTCATGCTGGTAGCATCTGGATAGGAAACTATGTGTGCTAGAAATGACACTCAAACGTGGTTAAAAGCTAATGACAACTAACTTAGAAAGGAATAACTAATCCTTACATAGAATCTAATATTGACCTTTTTTTTAAAAAAAAAATGTGAAAAACTCCATACTTTTTTATGGTTATAATGTAAAAACATTTTGTTGTCATTCTTAATAGGCACATTTTTCTTACTTTTTGAACTGCGGAACTCTAAACGTTACTTTTTACTAGATTGGCAATGTATTATGTTATTTAGAAAATTTTGATTAACATCCAATTACTGCAAGAAAAGTGAAGCCTTTTAAATAAACCTTTAGTAAAATTTTTAAATATTTGTTATGCTTTTATGCAGCATTTCCTCAAATTTTGTCACTAACAGCAGTTCTTCACATTTTGTCACTAACAGCAATTCTTCACATTATGTCACTAACAGCAATTCTTCCCATTTTGTCACTAACAGCAATTCTTCACATTTTGTCACTAACAGCAATTCTTCACATTTTGTCACTAACATCAATCCTTCACATTTTGTCACTAACAGCAATTCTTCACATTTGTCAGTAATCCGAATATTTTGTACTACTGTTATTATGTTAATAGTTTCGGCACAGTTCCAAAACTTTTTTTAAAAAAACTGAGAAAGTGAATGTTTGATATTGCATCTTTTGGGTTTAGCAGTTATTTAACAAAGGTTTTGTTACATCTCTACAACAAAAGCTCTTTGTAGTTTTAGCAACATCATTTTTAACTGCGGCACACAGTCTGCGACTTCTTGAAGTTTCGCATGCAAGTTCGCGTGTGCCAGCCGATACTGATTAAAAATAAATAAATTGCTGAGTTTCTCCCAAGACGTATAATGCAACGAGAGCTATTAAGTCTATTTTTTCTCCTTATTTTCGAGCTCTTTTATGTGCGGAAGAAAATAAATGAAGGTTACTTTCTGACCACCAACACGCGATACTTGGTTTGTCCAATCTATCTTTTCGACTTTTCTTGCATAATATTTCTGCACATTTTGACAAGTGGAAATGAATTTTAATGGAATAAAATATTAATCTTCTCGAGTGGGAGTTAAAATGAAAATAATTTAGAGCTTATTATATTATAAAAAGACTTCTTCCTCCGTATTTAGCAGTATATTTTTGATTGCTGTGTTTGATTTTGTTTCCATTCAAAATTATAAAGCCTGTTTAGTCTGTTATTTTTAAAAAAAAAAAAACAGTGTTAATATGTGTTTTATATTCGAAAATTCGGTAATTGAATTTGGTTTACTATGCCAAACATGTGTGTATTCGTATCAGCCGTCACTAAAATGTAGAAAATAAAATAAAGAATTAAGGTATAAGCTTTTATTCGTGCGAAAAAATGAACGCAAAAGTTGAAAATAATTTTTCTGCTTACGATAAAATGCATGGTTCGAATAAATTCGTTGGCATCTTTACCTTCTAGGAATATTCCATTTGTTTAAAGAAATATACACAAAATATAAAGTGCTTTATTAAGGCGCCCACGCTTTTATTCGAACCATGCATTTTATTGTAATCAGAATAATTATTTTCTACTTTTGCTGTCATTTTTTCTCAGAAATAAAAGCTTATACCTTAATTTTTATTTATTTATTTTATTGTATTTTTTATCCACCTTTGTTGGTACCGTTTATCCTATTTCATCCATAGTTTCCTGGTAATTTTATGGAAAAACTTTTGACTCTTTTTATTAGCTGCTGATTTTCTTACAGTTGAAAATTTAACAGCACAAAGCATATAGAAAGTAGCTTCTTAAATTTAGTTCTTATATAAAATGACAGTTTAAGATTCCTCTGAATTTCTTATTAAATGTTAAGAGTTTGATCTCTTGCTTCAAACCTTATTTTTGGTATCTGAATTTAAAACATTTAAAAAAAAATGTAATAATTAATCGATTTTTTCAAGATTTGAATTTTACTTTCTCATGTTTTCAGAATATCAGACGTTATGACAATTTATTTATTTCATTGAATTTTTTGTTCTTTTGTTTGTATTGAGTTATAACATATGGAAAAACTGATAAATTCCGTCTTATTACCTGTCCCCAACGACCAGAATTTGCTAAGAATGTTTGCTTACTTTTCGTGCTATACGAAGGAGACGTGACTTAAGTGCGAATGATCCGATTTCCCTCGGAATCTGTCCTGTTCATTTCCCCAATGGACCGGAGCCATTTTGTTTGCACTTTGCTATTCGCTTTATCTTGTTCTGGAGCGGAGTAGGATCCGGTCATTAGATTCGTCTCCTGTGGCTATGACTAAACAAATCAATATGCTTTGTTTACTCTGAGGGAATATAATTCTGTCTATTTATGTAATAATTACATTTCTTTATTTGTAGGAATGTAAGAATTAGTTCTACGTTCAAAAAGTGCCGGAACTTATTGTATTGCGGGAGAATAAATAGAGATAGAACCTGTTCATTTGCTGTTTCCTTCGTAGTTACTACCCTGTGCAACTACAGGGTGGCAACAGAACCGGGAAATCAGAGTATCAGGGAAAAGTCAGGGAATTTTATAGATCTAGAAAAGTCAGGGAATTTTATAGATCTAGAAAAGTCAGGGAATTTTATCGATCAGGAAAGGTCAGGGAATTTTTATCGATCTAGAAAAGTCAAGGGAATTTTATCGATCTGGAAAAGTCAGGGAATTTTATCGATCTGGAAAAGTCAGGGAAATTCGTAAAAATATCTAAAAACCAGGAAAATCAATAGTTATTTGTTACTTGAGTTATTATCTATAAATTAGTATCTTATGTCTAGCATTATTTGTAATAATAAATGGATTTTTTTTTTAAAAACTTATATTCATTTATAAAAGTATAAGTTTTTGATTAGAATAATTAATTTCTTATGATTTGCTAAAAATAAGATTTGAAGTAATATTTTGGCAGTTTCTCTTGTTTAAATCTTTGCAAAAATATATATTATTAGGTATGTATAATTATACTATTTTTATATTTATGCTGCAACATGTTATTCTGGTACTCATGCGAAGAACACTAATTAGTTATTGAACTGTTTTAAAGTTTTGAGTAAAGATAATTTATGCAGTTTTAGAAGCAAAGTATTTTGTTAAAATTTCCTGTATTTTTTACATATAAGAAATGTAATATGCTCTTTTAATAGATTTTTTTAGGATATTCATTCCATTTTTTAAAAATTAAATTTCATAAAAATGTATTATATTTTCATATTAAATAACTGATAAAAGTGTTTTTAATAATGTATATTGTACACATACAGTGATTCTGAGTAGGGAGAAAGCCAAGAAACTAATATAATTAGTAGTTGTAAATCAGGGAAATGTTGTAATTCAGTCAGGGAATTTTTTTTCACAGTTTCTGTAGCCACCCTGAACTATGCATTTTTGCCATTCGTTTATACACAGATGTAAATGCGGATTGCAAGCCTCCTTTGCCGCATCCTACAGCGCCTTTGTCGCTGTCGCTGCACTTCTTTGGAACTTGAGAATCGTTACCTCTTAAACAAATTTTTTATCCGAAACAAATCGCATGAGGTGAGATCAGTGGAACAAGTTGGTTGTGGAAGAACCGGAATGTGATGTTTTGACAGGTAATTTGATGCCAGGAGGGACCTGTAATGTCTTAGAAATAAAAAACTGTACTTTAAAAATTCTCAAGACATTTATTTACAGACACAAGACATTAACATAAAAACAAATTTAGAAGAATAAAATATTTCATGACTTATAGAAACTAAATTGACTCAAAATCGAATTCAATATCATTCAAATTCAGATCTGTTATATTTAATCAGCATCTTGTTGACATCCTAAAATTTAAATACAGCATCCCGGCCCAACTTTGGCAAAATCACCACCATTGTCACCGCTCCGGTAGAGACACACAACACGACAACATTCTCGGCGAAAAGCACCCAAGTCCCTTCACTTCACTTCGCTTCCTTTGGGGAAGGAACATTAGCCCCAGCGAAATAGCTCAGCACCACATCTCGGCTCAAGTGGGACGGCCAGCCCGGAACATAGCGAGCAGGACGATACAGACCTATGAACCGGCGTGGTATAGTTGGCCTTCCCTGCGACTGGAAACAAAAAGACACGAGTTGGAGTCGGAGGATCGCAAGTTGAGATCCCGATTCTACCGACTATCCAACATGTATGTGAGCTTATGCGCGCTAAATGTACGCAATAGTTAATCCATTTTTGCATTGGTGTGATATAGAGTAACAGATTAGATGCTATCTGGCCGCAGTTCTAAGTGAACATTCCCCAGGAACCATTATATGGTTAACTCGGCATTGGGAAC
This sequence comes from Araneus ventricosus, assembly GCA_013235015.1. NCBI lineage: Eukaryota > Metazoa > Arthropoda > Arachnida > Araneae > Araneidae > Araneus > Araneus ventricosus. Next base: position 74,505 of record BGPR01001362.1, on the reverse strand, counting down.
ATAAAAAGTAGTAGAGCTTCCCATGTCGTTGGGTCAAATCGACTTAACGTTCCCACTGTCGGATTAAGCAACCGGGCTTAATCTGTGAAAAGATTGCTTCATCCATATAAGCATTGAATATCTAAAGAGACAAAAAGGTAAGAATATCTAAAAAGACAAAGAATGATAGAAGCAATTTAATTGGTGTGCGCAAGTGCAGCATCCTCCAGGAAAAAATTGCTGAGTATAAAATAAATACAAATATTAAAAAAAGGGGAATAAAAAGGTGGAAGGGTAAAAAATAATAGTAGACAACGACACGAAGTAAGAATCTGGTGAATGACTTCATCAGAGGCCAGGCATTCATGCAGATTCAAAAGTGGAATAGGTTTTCTGTCTTTCCAATACATTCCGGTATAGGTTCAGGCCAAAAGAGGATATTAAATTC
>BGPR01001362.1:53633-68571 GCA_013235015.1 Araneus ventricosus | reverse complement strand
AATTAAAAGACGAGAATGAAGTGGAAGAGAATTTCAGATGGTGGCTTCTGTTTATTTTCTGAATTCAGTTTGCCTTTTGTTTTTATGGATATGTATTATCTATATTTATATACATTATTCACTGTGTATATATAAGTATTCAGATATACACGTTTTTATCTTTATTTCCTGTAAAGGATAAATAATAAAGAAGAGAATTTCAGATGGTGACTTCTGTTTATTTTCTGAATTCAGTTCGTTTTTTTTTTGTATTTTATGGACATGCATTAAACCATAACCGACGTATGTTTGTGCACATTTAATCACCGTATAGGTATTGGTAGTTAGATATACAACATACTTTGATCTTTACGTCCTGTGCAATTTAAAGAGAAAAATGGGAATGAAGTGGAAGAGAATTTTCGGATTTTGGCTTCTGTTTATTTTCAGATTTCAGTTCACGTTTCTGTATTTTATGGACATAGATTCCGCAGCCACCGTTTATTTACACACATTTTACCACCGTGTATGTATAAGTATTCAAGTACGCACATTTTTATCTTTATTTCCTGTACAGGATAAATAAAAAGATGAGAAAAGTAAGAACGTTAACGTGACTGTTAGGTTCTGAATACGGAAACTGAAAGCCTCTATTCGAACACGATACCCATACATGCTGGAAATATTTGCAATGTTTTGCTAGTCGACAGGTGGTTTAGAAAAATGTAGTTTCAATTGTTAAGTATCAGTTGAGTCACATCCATGCTCTTTAATAATACCAGATGTGAAATAGTACTTTGCATACCGTCAAAAATACCTATCATAGTTTTAAGCGATAGTATGCCTTTTTGCGATGTTAGTTTTGCTCAGTCCCAAATTTTACAATTAGAATCTTGGGTTGGAAGTATTTAAAAAATTATATCTTTTTAATTTATCAAATATTTTGAATTTTTTAGAAGAAATGTTTTAGAAATGTAGTCATATCTGTATATAATGATCTTCCGAGAGGTGATAAATAGAGGCAGACGAAAGAAGGTGCCCGTCATTGAAATCTAAAAATATTTTATTTAAACTCTTCAAATATTATATTTAACTAGAAATAATGACGGGTGCAAATTGCCTCTTCATTCGAGAGATTTCCCGTCACATTTGACGTGTTTGCGAGAGAAATGTTTAACATTGTTTGAAAACAAATAAAATAAACACATGTTTTATGACAGGAAATATTTTTTTTATTTACATATTTCTTTATTCAAAAAACCTCTTGGTAAACAACATTCCTTGTGAAGAATTTTTCGTTGTTTAACAATTTTATTATAATTCAATAACCATGAAATTCTCAGCTTGTCAAACGTAAGTTAAAATTTCAAAGGAATTCTTTTTCGAAATTCTAATCAAAACATAACTTCTCTGCTTGTCAAACGTTGCCAAAAATGTTATCAAAATATATCAGCACGATTGCAATAAATAATCAGATGCATCGTGGCGTCCAAACTATGTCACGCGCATGATATACCACTGACGTAATTTACTACTTTCTATTGAAAAACGGAAATTAATTTGAAATATATGATTAATATAATTTAAAATTTCTCGGGAAATATTGATCATAGCGAGATAAATTTATATCAGTCGACAGAAAATTTCATTTCACTATTTTAAATTTAAAATTGCTGAAATTTAGTTTCTCTAACAATGAAATAATGCTGTTTAACGTGCTATGGGGCGAATTTTATTGCTGGTGACGTCAGAGCGTTACCGACAGACAGATCTGGGATATGATATTAGTAATGAATGAATGTTGATTTTTTAAAATCTTCAGATATTTTAGGTAGATCAACGCCATGACCATTGTTAGGATAGTGCGCGCAAAGTCAGCGCGTGTTAATTGGACGTATCACATAGTAAAAAGAGAAAGATGGACGTAGTCATGCCTCTTGAGGAAACAGGGGAGTTCGTAAGATTGAAGTAGAAGTAATTCGTTTATAATGAAAATTTAGACTGCGTTAAAAGCGATTTATTTTAAAGAAGATTAAAAATTTTAAATCATATTACTCGTATATGCATGCTAGGTAAATTATTTGTTGAAGTTGTTTATGATTCCAAATATTATGTATTAACTCTTATGATTTCCGAGAACGAGACAATAAGTGATAATATGTGTTTAGCTGATTTGCCATCACTTTTTTTGTTGATATTGGCATAACATCATCTATAAAAGTTTCTAAAGTAATGGCATTTGTCTCTTAAATTGTGATGACATCAAACTTGTGTATAAGTAGTGAGCAAGATTATTTTGTTATGCATGTAATAATTGTATTTTTAAAATATTTGTGTTAAAATTAGTGTGAAGAAAGCAACTTCGATCATCTAAGTAAGTTGGAGGTTCTAAAAGTTTCCTGGTGGCTGTGTCTCGACTCGAGATCGATCAAGATTGGATTCCATTAAAGATCTGCTGCGTACACGTCCCCAGTGGACGTTCGTTAATTTCACTGGGAATAAAACATCCATCTGGTGTGGAAGTGTGGAGAGAGCGAGGCTCGTTAGGCGTAGTCCTTCTCGTCTGATAGCACTTCAGAATTACGGGGTCCGACCCCAAATAGTCCTAATTTGTCTTAGAAGATTCTAAACAGGACGCCAATCTGATCTAATGAATGATCTAAGGTTCTTTTTAGCAAAAACTGAAATCCTTTTTACTTTCTCGTACACGAAATATACAAAGAGAAAGTACAGTAATCGTCAAAAAATTCGAACTCGAGATTTTGACGAATCTCCACGTTTTAGACCTCCCTGAGTCCGAAAAACACAATTTTGGAATTATGTGTGTCTGTGAACACGATAACTCGAAAACTATTAGAGCTACGGGGATGAAATTTGGTATGTGGTCTTTGAACATAATTTGTAGGTTTCTATCAAATTTTGGACAAAATCCGTCCAAGGGAAGTCTATTTGTATGTATGTCCGTGTTAATGTGAATGCGATAACTCACAAACTTAAATAGCTAGGTGGATAAAATTTGGAACACATTTTTATCATCAGGAATGTAGGTTTGTATCAAATTTTGGACCAAATCTGTATAAGTGTTGACTGTCTGTCTGTCTGTATAATCGCATACTTTTGAACGCAATAACTCTTTAAGATAATGACTTAGATATATGAAATTTGGTATGTGGCCTTCTTACCTTAATGGTAGATTTGTGTCGAATTTTTGTGTCAATCGGTTAAAAAAAGGGGTTCGTTTTCTTTATCTTACACACAGCCCTACTGGAAATCACGCCGGCTTCTAATTCCACTTCCGCGTTGGACGACCTTCGCAAATCGTGGTATGACGTTTCGCTTATTTTTTTTCTCCACTGCGTTAGGGGTTCTTGTTCGTTTTACTGCCTTTTAGCTTATTTTTTTCTACACGTGTTAGGAGTATACGAGAAAGTTTAGGGGAAACTGCTCCCGCTGGTTGCTCATGTCATGTGTATTCTTAATAATTTAGAAATGTCATAAATTTCTTTTACATTCAAAATGTTCAATGTGTTTGGAATACATCAAACTATATTTTAAATTATGTATTTATTTTTTAACTTGAAATTATGACGCATTAAAAATTTATTTATTTTGTAAATCATGGTAATTTATGCTGTAACATAAACTGCTTATGAAACAATAAGACAAAAGATGGTATATCGTGAAAATACACAAGCTTGGCCTTTGAATTGAGTTTTTGAAGTATCTTCTATTCATGATAAAAGGGGGAAAAGAACTGAAAGTCATTTTAAACAAATCCGTTTTCCAGAATAATATCGTCTGATATAAATATCTCTGATATTTGAGAGATTCCATCTATTTATTATTGTGTATCAACCACCGAGTCATTGACTAATTGAAAGATATTTATTGATGTCAATGTGCTTCACTTAAGTATCGGAACGAAAGTTTAAAAGGCATTCAGTGCTTTCAAAACATTCAATTCATTTGCGTGGAATTATATTTTAAAATGTTTTCTGGAGTTTTCCGCTTTTCCCTAATTGTGGCTGGCGGCATATTATCCAATGTGCTCGCAGTTTTGAATGAGACGAGAAATTGGAATTTCCGTGGAATTCCTTTCAACTGATTTTTGCTCCTTCCGCAACACTTAATTGACTCCTGTTTGTTGCATCAACACTGCTTATTTGATGTCGGTTCCATTTTAATTGTTTGTCTTCTTCCATTTTCAATATGAAAGTTTTATGAGAGTGGAATTCATTGCTTTCTGTGCCCATATATGTATAATATTCGTCGCGTGGTCAAAAGAAGCGAGTTGAAGTTATAAATCTCCTTTTGGCAACACATTAAGATGGCCATTTCCTTGTGTTTGTCAATAAAACTGTCCTCTGAAATGAAATAAGGCTTTTGAGTTAATTAGAAAAATTTCATTAACTCTCGCAGGCAAATGAATCTAATAAATGTAGAACTGTATTAGAAACTAGAACGAATATTTCACAATAACAGTTCGTTTTCAGGAAAACAATCTGTTATGTTATAAATGGTTATATTTTTCAATTAGCCATTTGCATAAAATATTTTTTCCAAGGATTTGCTCAAAATTAGCTGGTAGAAATTTATATTGTAAAGAAAACGTCTATTTTTTAGAATAGTTTAAGGTTTATGATATGATACTGTTAATGCTATTTATTCAAACTAATGCCATATCTTTCATGGATTGAACCGCAGTTTTTAGTAAATCGTTCTCTAATCATACTATCATTTTCTGATCAGAAGTTGGCAGTCTCTTATTACATCATTTTTGTTGTATGCACACTTGGGCAAAAGAAATTTTCTCCGTCGCGAAGCAACTTTTTCATACACCTGCTCTTGCTCTTAAATAATTTTTTCCCCAGAAAGTCTTGCCAAAGAAATAAGTTACAGTGTCCACACCCAAACATATTTCCAAAATTATTATTTCGAACTCAAGGAGGTATGGCGATTTTATATTGTGATATTTGTAAATAAATAATAATAAATTCGTAAAATTATCCATTCTAACAATATTGTTAAAATCGTTTAAAAAATAAATTGAAGAAATAAAAAAAAATCGTTTGGCACGTGCATTTATAAAAAAAGTAATAGAAATAGAATGGCAATACTATAGTATTTTGTTTTGTGAAATGTTACTGGCAAAATGCTTGCGAGGAAATTCGATGTTATTTAATTTGTGTGATGTTTTTGTATTTAGTTTGTAAATATTTCGCGTTAAAAAATTGTCTGTTTGTAAATTGTGTATAAATGTGTCGATTCGGAATGAAGGTGTCATCATACTTCATCTAATGATTGAAATACAGTACAATATCCATCAATCTTCAGACAGGATTCTTGTGGCCATTACAACTTTGTGAAGACTTCGCGTACAAGAAACTAAATAAGTTTTGTTGCTGTTCTCGGTTCGCTCGAGATCGAAACTGATTTGATCAATATCTCATCGGGAAAGTAATAAAGGCTGGCTACACTCCTCACAATCAAGACCGTTTCTGCCTTCGAATCTTTATAAGGTTTATAAAGCGATAAAAGCCGAGGCCCTTGAAAAGAGTACGTGATTTCTCTTCTCTATTTGGATCGGCATGCGTAATATTTCGGATTTGGAATAAAAGTCCTTAATTTCCGTTCCAGATGCAGATCTTTTATGGCGAACGCGAGATGATTGCATTGTGCTGCAAATGTTCTACGAATTCTTATTTCCGTGATGCTGAGATATGCCGTGTTATTTCGATTGACATGCATTACCATTTTCTGTTTGGAAATGTACGGAAAATTTGTCTGTTACATATGAATAGATTTCAACCAAGACTGATGCATAAAACATTAGTTAGGTTAAAATTTAATGCAAGGATTTTTCTATTGCGTTTATGTAACGGTTTATTTTATGCATAAGTTAAAATATGTGACGTTCAGCTTTCTAAGTTTTATACCAGTTTTTGTTTGAACTTATTAATTTGCTTGGAAACTTACTAATTAAGAACAATAAACGTTTATCTCAAGATATCTAGGCAAGTTTACCCGAAAGAATCATAAAAAATCTAAAGATTAATTTGATTTATCCAGTTGCATTTGGACAACTGATTGGTACAACTAAAACGGAGAAACATGACTAAAATCTTGGTCTTATAGCAAGAAAGAGAGTTTTACAGAGGTTTTTACTGGAGGCCAAGCTAATGAACCCCGACTTTGGCGACAAACTTGCCGACCATTTTGGTGACAAAATGAAAGTTCTCGAATATGCGAGAATTATAGTCCTATCTCTACTAGGAACGGAGTTATGGAGAACCTTCAAGAGAATTCTATGTGACGTCAAATCCTTTCAGAAAAGGTATAAATACAGAAATACTCGAACGAGGAATGAGTCTCTTTGGAGTTTTGACCGCAGTGCAAGCTGGTGAGCTAGTATACGCAGAACGTTATTGAAAGAGCAGTTAACTGATTTTTGTTAGTGATCTGCCGTCTGCATGTGTTGTTAATTTTACAAATGCTGTTTACTTTTGTTTCCTGTGATTCATGTTTTTCTGGAATATTCGTGGAATATAAGGTCATTTTTTGATTATCCTGCTTATTGGACTGCATTCACGTACACCCACCGAACGATTTTCGTAACATTATTTTATCTTCAAGAATCCTCCTAATTCCTTCTCTCGCATCCCCAAAGAATCCTTTAAAAATGATTCCAATGTATCAAAAAGAGATAGGAACTTTTACATTTCTCTTATGTATTAGCGTAATTCTTTATGTGTGTTCCTCTGGCGATAAATTGTGTTGTTCATGTTTAACTCTCGGGCGTGGAGTGTAGTGGTGATGAAGTGGAATCTATTATCATAAGAAATGGGTCCCTGATGGTCGAATCGCGTGCGACGCCATCGATCGCGCCTCCTCTGCCTCCAGAATAACTTCGAAATTCCATTTCGGAAGTACATTAACTTCAACCGTCTGATCCGACGGAATGTTGCATGAACTTTTGAAACGTACGTTCTTAAATTTTTTAAGACTTCAAACAGTTGAGCAGGTCGGATGATTTAAAACTTCGGGCTCGAAACTTAATGTAATTTTTATGACTTCTTTATATATTTGTTAATTGATCAGTGCGTAACATTACATATTTTAATAGATAAATATTTTTCATCTATCAAAATATTTTATAAATATTTCGATAGATAAATATTTTTGCTAGTACATATTACAGGGTTTTCGCGCTCCTCCTGATATTCCTTAAAAACTCCTGAATTTTGCTTTTTTTTTTCTCTAAGGGCCTTGAAAACTCCTGAAAATTGTGTTTTTTATCCTGATATTTCTTTTTGTCTCCTGAAAAATTACAATCGAAGAGCAAAAAAATAAAATTATGATAAAACATAAAAATATGATGTTTCTGTTTTTCTTTACCGATAGAAAGTCGCTTGAATTCTTACTTCTGACCTTATTTAGTGCCGAAAGAGTCACCGCAATCGGGAAAGATGGAATAGTTGATATTTAGTACACTTTTTTGCCAATTTTATAAAAACTGTCCACACTAGCCCCTTCTCCCCTACAACTGATTTTTTTTTAATGTTATCTCCTGAATTTTCTGTACTGTACTCCTGAAAAAATCCTTAGAAACTCCTGAATTTTACTATCATTTATACAGTATGAACCCTGATATTAACAAGCATTTTCAATTTAATTATGACATTTCGGTGTGATATTATCGATTTTATGTATCCAAGTTTCGTCCAGTCTGGTGAAAGAAATGTGATGCGTTTTATAATTCCGTTTTCAGTTGTATTACAGTTGATCTTAGATTTGGAATTCAGTAACGTTGTTTGATGGGTGAAAGATCTGGAGATCTTGTTGGGTTAGGTATATACGCGCAAAGCTGAAACGGCATCCTGGGTATCACTAGTTCAAATATTATTTTTGTTGATACAACCATCAACACACGATAGGCCCAATCACTGTGGTTATACACTTTTTAATGGTGTTAACACATAAAAGAAGAAAGTTCTGTTGTTATGTATGGAATACTTAACACTTTGCTTCCGAAAGATATCAAGATGCATAATTACACAGGAATTGTAAGGATTGATTTAGCGCTTTAGGAAGCTGTACAGTATTGTTATTAATTTTGACGTATACTTACATCTCTCCATAGTGGTCTAATGGTGTGTAGGGAAAGGAAAAAAAAATATGATTTTCGTGATATTTTTAAACGCTTATAGGTCCGCAACCAAATAACACAGAGAGTTGGTTTTAGTTTCATTTAACAGATAAAGGGGTATAATGAAGATTGCAAAAAGAATTTTAGAATTTGGAATTACTATTTAGTCACAGTCGAGCTGCAAAGTTGGTTAAAATCACTAAAAATTTTGATGACGCCACAGCGACCGATGCGCACGCACGCAGACTAAGGCAATTCATTCATCGATCGCGTGAAATGTTACTCAAGAATTGTCGAATTTCGTGCTAAAATTAAATGCTTATAGCTCCTCAACCAAATAACATATAGAGTTGGTTTTAGTTTCATTTAACAGAGAAAGGTTGACATTGAAGATTGCAAAAATAATTTTAAAATTTGTAATTATGGTTAGTCACAGTCGAGTTGCAAAGTTGGTGAAAATGAAAAATGTTGATGACGTCACAGGACCGATGCGCGCGCACGCATCGGTTGTGAGCAGTGTATTAACTGGATTTTAACAGATTAAAAATTAATTCATTTCAGATTAATTAATTCTTTCAGATTAATTCATTTAACAGAGAAAGGTCATAGAGCATAGGTCAAAGTCACATACAGCTACTTTAGTCACAGAGAGTCACAGTTGAGTAAGGTAAGTAAGTCTACGCCCCTCAATCCCAGCGGCCATTTCGCAGAGACAGCCTCCCGTCGAATTTTTTTTTTCCATTCCTAAAAATTAACAAGTGGGTTTTTACTATTATATGGTTTTTATAATAAGCGCTATCAACAAGAATGTGTAAAAGATGCGTCATTTAGAATGTCGAGTCTGACTCGACATAAGAGCGCTAAGGGTTAGAATTCTTTTAGGAAATTCAATAAGTCGTCGGTAGACACATCTCGACAACTGATAGTCTTCAGATCTTTACCATATTCATTTCTTTAAATCGATTTTGCTTAGCTGAAGAAGTTTTGTCTACCTTCTTAAGAATTACCGCCTTTTCACAATTGAAAAACGTAGCTGATATTGATCAGATATGAGGGATACAAACTCTGAAGAGTCTTTAGTTTATACGATTACTCTCACGTACGCAATTTATTTTTTGCTAGTAATTTCTTTTTTCACAACGGCTGGAATTTCCAATGTAAGTGCTCTCCAGACAGTCATTTTGCTTATGACCTGTGTTTTCCCTCTGAAGATCTCATTCGCCCACAAGTTCGTTTCATATATGGCAGGGGATCCCAACCTTTTTTCCCTCGCGTACCCCTTGATAAGTCTTATTTTCGCGTACCCCCTATTGTCATACCCCCTCCCCCCCCTCCAACCATCCGTCTATACAAAGAAGTTTTTTTATCAATGTTAGGGCCTTAGTAAGCTTAATAGTCAAATTGCTGGAATTTATGACATTTGCAGGACTTTTTTTTATTTTACATTTTATTCCATTTTCACAATACTATAAGTTCAGCATCAAAACAGATAAAATCGGTATTGTAATAATAGCTAAACTATCAGCACTGTAATAATTGTTAATATAACATTAAAAATTACACTCTTGCCTTCTTTTTAACGTAAGGACTACTTTCCTCCCATTGGGGGCTCAGGAAGGAATTTGATTCACACGCCAAAACGCCACAAAAAACGTTGTATGGGAGGTCCTCTATATCTCGGTAACTACGTATTTAGAAACATAACTATTGTCTTATTTTAGAGATAGAGGGTAACAACAGAAGTTACAAAACAAATTGAAAATCGGAATTGTAGTTCAGCGACTATAGAGTTGCAAAGTTGGGCAAAAATATGCATGAATTGGTGACGCGGTCCTCTATATCTCGGTAACTACATATGTTAAAAACATAATTAATATTTTATTTTAGAGATAAAGGGTAACAACAGAAGTTACAAAAACAAAAATGAAAATCGGAAAAGAGTCACGCGAGTAAAGTAGTCCTACGCCTTTAACATCAGCGACTGTTTGAAAAAGACAGCTTCCCGTCATTTTTTCTTTCTTATTTTGAGGGTAGGTTTAAGACTTGCACAACTTTTACTTTTCACATGAACTTGGGGAAATGAAATCCTGCAACTTTTTTTAATCCCTTATGCTTTCTTGTGCCATTAAGACTTTGAGTTCGCGTACCCCCAACTGGTCCTTCGCATACCCCCAGCGGTACGCGTACCACAAGTTGGAACCTCTGATATATGCGATGCCTTTTTACTTTCTCGTATACGAAGTTATACAAAGAGAAAGTGTTGTAATCGTCAAAAAATTCGAACTCGAGATTTTGACGAATCTCCACGTTTTAGACCTCCCTGAGTCCGAAAAACACAATTTCGGAATTATGTCTGTCTGTCTGTGAACACGATAACTGGAAAACTATTAGAGCTACGGGGATGAAATTTGGTATGTGGTCTTTAAACATCATTTGCAAGTTTCTATCAAATTTTGGACAAAATCCGTCAACGGGAAGTTTGTCTGTTTGTATGTCCGCGGTCATGTGAACACTATAACTCAAAAACTTGAAAAGCTAGATGGATAAAATTTGGTACACATTTTTATCGCCATGAATGTAGGTTCGTATAAAATTTTGGGCCAAATCCGTCAAAAGGTTGGCTGTCTGTCGGTCTGTATAATCGCATCTCCAACGAATCCGCCATCTCCACGCGCATGCGTACTGGACGCAATCTTCTGTGCACGATATTTATTGACTCCTGCTGGCGCTTTTCTTTTTCATCCGATTCTCCATGCGCATGCGTACTGGTAGCAATCTGTGCACGCGGAAGGATTATGCGACTTTGTCCTTGAGCCAGCAGGAGTAGTAATCGGTACGCATTTAAATCGGAACGCATCTGTGAATTTGATTCTTTACCTAAATATTTTCTGATAGTCATTGGATCCTGTGTTACAATAGGTTCGAATTTTTTTATCCACGCGGGGGGAGGGGAAACAGCACTTTTTCGAGCAGTATACGAGAAAGTTTAGGGTAGACCACTCCCGCTGGTTGGTTTTGTTGCGGTCAGCAAAAATGTATAGTGGAGACATCTCAGCCTAACGAAATACTAAAAATTGATTTAGATGAGAATGCATTTTGTTGAAAGTCATCCGCAAACGCCATGTAAGAACGTATTTTACATACTATCCTGCATATCCCTACACTGTAAAAAATATCCGTTTTTTTCCCGGACTTTTTCCGTATATTTGACGGTTTAAAGCTGTTTTGTTGACAAAACGGTTTTGAACCGTTTTCTGCTCCAGCCATAAACGGTTTAAAACCGTCAGTTCAAATTCTATTTTTCGTCATACGGTATTGCTTTCCGTACGATAACTTTCCCTTTTCTTAAATGTAATTTTATTGCATTATTTTCATGTTTTTAATAGGGTTCCATCTCCGCTATTGTTTACACATGTTGCAGTAACCTGTTGTCACTCATGAAAGCTAACCTTAAAACACGTGTTCTGGCAATAGTTGATTTTTACACCACTAAGTGGCGCCACTAGAGCTATAGTGACTTTAAAACTCAAATAGATTATTTTTATTTCATTTTATGACGTCTCCGGTGGTCTAGTGGTTAGAGCGACTGCCTTTTATTTCTATGAACGCGGTTTCGATCCCCGGCTCGGAGGAGTTAGAAGTTTTGTCACCATCTTGCATCGAAATCGTCCAAGTAAGTTCAATTAAAAATTATATTAATTAAACTAATTGAAATTAATAATTAAGCCTTGATTAATTAATATTCCTAATTGATAATACACATCAGCACATTTCAACTCAACTCGAACAGAAGGAGAAAAACAACTCAACTCAGTCGATGACGTCACTTACTTCGATGACTTAATTTTTACGGAGAAAACTTGATTTCATACGGTAAAAAACCGTTGTGACTACGGATTTACTTCGTAACTTTTACGGTTTTGCACAACCAACCCAGCTGCCAGTTTAAAACCGTAAATTTTACGGGATTTTTTTTACAGTGTAATTCACCACATTCGTTTTGATAGAATTTATCTGTCCCGTTCCATGATGACATACAGATCATAAATAAGTAAGAAAATGCCTCTAAGGGGAATGTTACCGCTTGCTTAATTTCGATTTCGTGCTTCAGCACCATAAACAGCTATTAGGTTGCCCTCATAAACCGTGACTGATCTGATCAACGTCGCGCTATTCGATGAAATCGGTGATTTGATTACGTTAATTATTCCGGCAACTTGTAAATCGAACGCATCATCACCCTATAAAATTCGGAGAAGTATTTCTTCTTGAAGGTGGGTAAGAGAAAGGATGCGAAGTTACTTATTTTTTTAATTACATTTTGATCTTAATGCCTTTTTCTTTTTATTGTCTTTTGTACTTGATTTATTAATTAGCTAATTATAATTTAACTAATATTGGCATTGATTAAAAAAGTAATAAGTTCTTACAATATTTATGCAAATGAACTATCTCATTATATTTTGCTATCGCACCATTCCATGCCATTTGGCATTTTTTGGGCCATTTTTTTTTATTTCCTGGTGGATGATAAAAGTAATTCTATTTTTATTTTATACGTACAATATAACCCCGCTAATCCGAACTAATTGGGACCGGTGCCTGTTCGGATTACAAAAAATTCGGATTATCCGAAATTCCGATAAAAATTGAAAAGAAAAAGATGTGTGCTAAAAAAAATGTAAGTTATAAATATTCAGTACTATTATCTCTTGAATTTCTTTTATTCAAAAGCAATGGAAAGACAATGTCTCCCCTCTTCATTAGAATAATGGATGTGCTAATGTATGAAGTGACCTTATCTTACGGCGAACTTAAAATTATGCATGCTGAAAAGGTACTTTTTTGTTTTTAGTATGTATACTTAAATCTTTTCAGGTAATCTTCACGATTACATATAATTTTCGAAAATAAAATCGGTTCGGATTAACCGGAATTTCGGATTAGCGGGGTTCTACTGTATTTATTCTGCTATTTGTTCTTTGAAATGAACTTTACATTTGATTTTAACGACATTCTACTTTTATCAAATTCAAATCTTTTGGCGTTCAAATCCATCTTTTTGTATTATGACATTTTTTGACATGAAAAGTTTCCATATGAAATTCAATAATTTACTGTTTCTTCAAATTTTGAAATATTATTACTATTTACGTGGCATCTTTTCTTTGCATATATACATTTAGATAATTATATTAATGCCAATTTTGTAGTTTATATTATATGAATAATACTACTTAATTATAATTATAATACTTTATATTATATGAAATTTTTCGATGATTAGTTTTTTTCTTGAAGTACAATTACGTTAATGGGGTTTTAATGGATGGTTCCACCATATTGGCTGGAGTGGTTTTAAATCTGGTTTCATTATTGTTTCAACACTCTAATATGAATTGATATGACGAAAGGATACTGGCCTTTTTCATGGTTTCATAATGGTATGAAATGCCATTGGAATTGTCTCGACGAAGTTTCATTCAATGAAATTTGAGAGATACACGCTTTCTTTTATATAGAAAGTAGGTAGCTTCATACAAATCTGATTCACATAATATTTTTCGACGTAACTTCAAAGGTATAGGAGCTTTTAACTACGAAAAGGCAATTCAAATGTAGTCAAGGTGGGACTGTTTATGACGTAACAATTATTTTAAGGATTTGATATTTTTTTTTGAGCCAAAGTTACATAAGATTTGTTCCTTCCTAAATATGAATTTTTATATAAATATAATAATTTTAAGCGTTGCAGATGTACATGTAAAGTAAGCCAATTATAATGTATAAGCTGCCGAATAGGGATTTCACCTACGCTCAAGATTTTTAAAAACTAAGCTACTCATTCAAACAAATGTTATGACCATTTACTTTACAGGGCATAATATGATAAATGTCTAGATATGTTTCACTTACTTTTTTAGTTGTTAAAATATGATACATTTTTGTTAAAAATTATAGGTAAGTCATCAAACATTGTAAACGAACCATAACACATAATGCTCGATTTTTTATGATTTTCTTCATCGTGTTTATATAAACACTAGCTCCGCACGCGTTTATCTTTTCTATACATACATGGACCCACTGAATATGTAAATTGCAATCTGTGATATGGAAATAAAATTCAACATACGCAAAGCACAGCTCCTGCTATTTTGCGCATGCGCGGATGAAACGCAAAGTACAGATCCTGCTGTTTTACGCATTCGCGGACCGAGGTTGGATTGGTTTTAATTATTTAACTCCCTTTTTGATTTTGAAAAGCGTCGATAAATGCCCTACACAATGGTACAAATATCTCCAATAAACATTTTGTATTTCTCGACTGATAAATGTTCACACATACAAACGCTTTAAGGAGAGATTTAAACAGACAGGAATTCTGCGCATACGCAAAGCACAGATACTGCTACTTTGCGCATGCGTGGATCGTGGGTGGAAATCGCAATTATTAAACTCCCTTTTTGATATTGATATGCGTTTAATATACTAAAACCTTCCTCGATAAATGCCCTACAAAATGGTACAAATATCTCCAATATCAGTTTAGTATTTCTCGAGCTTTAAGCGTACAAACATACAGACGCTTTCAGGGAACTTCATTTTATACTACGTATAGATACTTGGAAACTTTCAAAGTGTTATGTTGAACCCTACATTAAAAATCCTGTACGCAAGCCAAATCCATGTTCGAATCCATGTACAGAATTGGTTTACTTTATGTATATACAGGGTGTCCAACAAAGGACTCCCTCATTTTAAAATTAAATAACTCGGCAACGGAGATCGATAGAAGAACGAAACCAGTGA
>BGPR01001362.1:32932-53623 GCA_013235015.1 Araneus ventricosus | reverse complement strand
CCTGTATTTGCAATGCTTAAAATTGCTACACTGACTTTAAAATTCATATTTCGGAAGAAACATGTGTTACCTAACTGTGGTAAAAATATCTCCTTAAATCCTTTAAGTATTTGTAACGTTATGAATAGTCTCGTTTTGGCTGCAATTGGTTGCGTTTTCGTTATTATAGGTACTAGTCCCTTAAATCATAGAATGCTAAGCCTGAAATTTGAGCTACACCGAATTTAGCAGAAATTTATTTGTCGTTCAGGTGAAATCAAACCTACGTGGAATCATTTTTAGACTGGGAACGAAAATGAGCAGGGCGAACTTATATCTGGGTAAATGAGGTCATAAAAATTTTGTATCGTAGTGAAAAATGTCAAACCTCATGGCTTATATAAACCAAAACACTTTAACTTTACAGGCTTTCCTCTCGTGACAATAAGAATAATAAAGAACATTACAATACTTTTGATAATTTAATAAAAAATACAATGAAATAGCTGACCAAAAAATGTTTTCGACCGCGCCAACACTACAAGTGCAAGTGGAATGACTAGAAAAGTAGGAAAATTTTCGAGCCTGTCAAGTCAGAAAGCAATGTTGTCACGATTTTATTACTATTCTTTTAAAATGAAAATTAAGATCAAACAGTTGTAGTGATTTTAAATTAAATCAAGAATTTTGGTTTAGCTCGGGGGGAGGGGGCTGCAGCCCGATAGCCCCTCCCCTGGATTCGCCACTGAAAATGAGAGACCTTTATATACAGAAAAAGAACGAAAAAATGTTCTATACGTGCTCTCTACTCACTGCTCGAATAACCCCCAAAAATGATATAGATTTCAATCGACCAGTCTGCCTGAGAGATTTCGTAGCGTGAAAAAGATATTGACTACATCTGAGGAATAACTTGATCCGAAGTTGGTTTATGGCCGAGGATATGTTTTCGATGACGGTGCAAGGGTTTAGTGTTATACCCCGTCACGGATTACTGAACTGTATTTTGAAACAATTTATTTTATGGGTCGTGTTGTCAGGTATTGATGAAGCTGAACGTGACTTCGCAAACTGTCTGGGAGGTGTAGAGTTAAATGTGTTGTTTTGTTTCATTTAAGCTAGAAGCATCTGTTAAAATATACGATCAGCAATCTTAGCTGTGTAAATTTACTTTTCATGTCAAATTAATTTTGTTAGCCTTTCGCTTTTGAGTATATTTCTCTAAAGTAATGATAAAAATTTGTTTGCCTCTGCGTTGAATTCGTCAGTAATTTGAATTCAGTATAGGAGAATTTAGATAACTTTCTTGAGTCTGGAACATTCGTATTTTTTTTGTTGAACGTTTCATAAAACGTGTAGCAATGCTTCTTTTTGAGGCAAAGATTTTGTGAAAAACTAAGTAAAGTTAAATATGTTTATTTATTGAATGTTATATTATCTTATTCTAAAATTTTTCAATCGGAAAGGAGTGTCATTTCTCCCCACATTGAAATTTTCTATAAAACGTTTTATGTCATTCATAGTTAAAATTGAACAGATAGTTAAAAGAAAATCGCGTTCCTAACGCACTATTACATTCTAAAGTAATATGATCTTATTTGAATTTAATGATTAATGGAATTTACTAGATCAAAATTTTCCATTGTTAATTGGGTATTCTGTGACCAAAAATGTATTTTTAGATGTTCTGAAAAGAGGCGAGTTGACAATCTTATAAGAATGAACTTAAGTGTTTTAAAGCCTATTTTGATCTTAGAATGTTCTTCATATTTTAAGGAATTGTTCAATTAAAAGCAGTTTTTAAGTAAAAGCTTTTGTCAGACGATTTTCGCACTGAAACTTTTGAAGTAATGGCTGTAACGTCGATAATTTTGCTTTGTGCAGTTTTACCTAAATGAAACCAGAGTTTATTATAGAGGTTTTTTTCTTTTGGTTTTTTTGAATAAAATTCTTTATGTCAAAACTTTCGAATTTTCTACACTATTAATTTTAGATACAGAATTAAATATTGAATAAAGAATATTAAAACACAGATTTCATCCGGTTATTTTATAGAGTAAAGAATTTTATTTCTTTAGCTAAGGTAATAGTCAATTAATTAAATTCGAAACAACAAATAGAGATTATTGTACGACTATTCCGCGATTTAGATTACTTACCAATGTCTTCATTACACGCCATTTCGCACATTTTTAGAAGTTAACTCATCTTAAGTCACTATTCAATGTATCAAATCTTTAAAGTAACTTTAATGTCACAGAAATTATCTCTGAAAGTCCTGCATCTCCTGGAAAAACTAGTCCTTTGTCACGTTTCCTCTCCAACACGGCAAACGAAGCGGATTTTCCCTTTTTGTTCGAAAGAAGATAACCTCCATCGGACTCGCTCGCAGTCAAAGCATCATTTGCAGCCGATTAAGGGAATAAAGCCGTCGATAGCCGATCTTCAGTCTCAAGTGTCCCGATTATAATTGTCCTTGAGAAAGAAAGTCGAGATGGATTCGCTCGTAAGCGGACAATTAAAATTGAAACGTGAGGAACAGTATTTCCATTAATGAGGGACACTACTTTGGTCCCACTTATGTTTTACAAGTTTGTTATTGGAACCGTTATTAACGAGCCTGTTACTGTGAAGTTGATACGTTTGGTGTTGTTTCCAAATTTGCTTTTGCTATACTGTTGAGAGATGTACTGTGTTGCGTTGTATGGCTAATTGGATATAGCGTAACATCCAATTAACCCCGGAATATGCAGCCTGATATTGAAATCATATTACCTTCCATATATGAAACGAATTTTAGGAACAGAAAACCGACGCATCTTTTACTTTTAAACATTTTCTTCATTAGAGATGTTGCCTTTTAGGAAGAAAATTTCATTTTGAAGGTTATTTTATAATTGTACAGTCAAGTCAGCGATCAACGTGACGTGCTCTCAGCGCAGTGACCAAACAGAAACGAGCGGGAGTGGTTCCCCTAAACTTTCTCGTATACTCCCTAACACATGTAGAGGAAAAATAAGCTAAAAGGCAGTAAAGCACATCAAGCGTCCCTAACGCAGGTGGAAAAAAATAAGCGAAACAGCATACCACGAGTTTCACGCAGCAAGGCGGAAGTGAAATCAAAAAGCCGGCGCGATTAAGCAATAGGGCTTTAACCGATCGAAACAAAAAAAATTGGATATAAATCTACAATTAAAATTAGAAGGCCACATATCAAATTTCATTTACCTAAGTCATTGTGTTAAGGAGTTATTCTGTTCACAAGTGTGCGATTATACAGACCTACAGACAGTCAACCCTTTGACGGACTTGGCCCAAAAGTTTATACGAATTTACATTCCCGGTGGCAAAGCTGTGTACCTATTTTATCCATCTAGCTATTTAAGTTTTTGAGTTCGTGTTCACATGAACACGGACAGACAGACAAACAGACTTCCAGTCATCGGATTTTGTCGAAAATTTGGTAGGAACCTACAAATTATGTGTAAAGATCACATACCAAATTCCATCCTTCTAGCTTTAACAGTTATCGTGTTCAAAAACAGACGGACATAATTACAAAATTTTGTTTTTGGGACTTTGAGAGGTCTAAAACGTGGAAATTCATCAAAATCTCGATTTCGAGTTTTTTGACTATTACAATACTTTCTCTTTGTATACTTCGTGTACGAGAAACTAAACCAGCGGGAGAGGTCTCCCCTAAACTTTCTCGTATACTCCTAATACACGTGGAGAAAAAATAAGCTAAAAGGCAGTAAAACGAACAAGCGTCCCTAACGCAGTGGGAGAAATAAAGCTTGGGAATCGGAAGTTTGGAGGCAAAAGGCGTGGGCAGAAGCGGAAAGGATTAGCGCAAGTGAATCGCGCAATAACGGCCTCCCGTCATTGTGTGATGAGAAAAGACAAATAGGCGATTTGAACACCTTTTTACTTTCTCGTATACGAAGCATACAAAGAGAAAGTATTGTAATCGTCAAAAAATTCGAACTCGAGATTTTGACGAATCTCCACGTTTTAGACCTCCCTGAGTCCGAAAAACACAATTTTGGAATCATGTCTGTCTGTGTGTGTGTCTCTGAACACGATAACTCGCAAACTATTAGAGCTACGGGGATAAAATTTGGTATGTGGTCTTTAAACATAATTTGTAGGTTTCTATCAAATTTTGGACAAAATCCGTCAACGGGAAGTCTGTCTGTCTGTATGTTCGGGGTCATGCGAACGCTATAACTCAAAAACTTGAAAAGCCAGATGGATAAAATTTTATACACAGTTTTATCGTCATGAATGTAGGTCCGTATAAAATTTTGGGCCAAATCCGTCAAAGGGTTGATTGTCTGTCGGTCTGTATAATCGCATACTTGTTTCCGACCGATTGAAACGAAAATTGGGCGCGGATCTACAATTAATGTTAGCAGGCCTCATACCAATTTTTATTCATCAAAGACTTAGGGTTTACGAGTTATAACGTTTAGAAGTATGCGATTATACAGACCGACAGACAGTCAACCCTTCGATGGATTTGGCCCAAAATTTGATACGGCCCTACATTCCTGATGATAAAACTGTGTACCAAATTTTATCCATCTAGCTATTCAAATTTTTGAGTTATAGTGTTCACATGAACGCTGACAGACGGACAGACAAATTCCCGTAGACGGATTTTGTCCAAAATTTGATAGAAACCTACAAATTATGTGTGAACATCACATACCAAATTTCATCCCCGTAACTCTAATTGTTTTCGAGTTATCGTGTTCACAGACAGACATAATTCCAAAATTGTGTTTTTCGGACTCGGGGAGGTCTAAAACTTGGAGATTCGTCAAAATCTCGAGTTCGGTTGTGAAAGTTGGTGAAAATAACGAAAAATTTTGATGACGTCACAACGACGTTAAACGTTTATAGCTCCGTGACCAAATAACGTAGAGAGTCGGTTTTAGTTTCATTTAACAGAGAAAGGGGGACATTGAAGATTGCAAAAACAATTTTAGAATTTGGAATTACGGTTTAGTCACAGTCGAGTTGCAAAGTTGGTGAAAATCACGAAGAATTTTACATGGATCAAGTCGCATAGTCACACTAGACTAATAGTCACATAAAGCTACTTTAGTCACAGAAAGTCACGGTTGAGTACGGTAAGCAAGTCTACCCCCCTCAATCCCAGCGGCCATTTCGCAGAGACAGCTACCGTCGAATACCCTATCCCCTATGAATTGTCTGTAAAGCCATGAAATCGATTTTTTATTTTTTCGTTCTATTGTAGCGTCTTGATCTCATCTAATCCTCATTTCCATCTCATTTCACTTCGCTTCTTCTGTCAAAAAGTTCTATATTTAAGATCTTTTAACGCTTAACGGCTGTTGAATGCGAAGATGATTAATTTCTGAATGAAATTATATCGGCTGCTTTAATTTTCATTATCGTTTGGTGCAGGACGAAGATTTCAATTCGCTGAATCTTTTTTTTTTCCCTCCCTTCCTTTAATTACTTGTGAAAATATTATTTTTACGTTCATTCTTTTTATTACTTTCGCCCTTTTTAACAGCCCTCGCTTTTAATTAGAAAATTCATTGGGAAGCAGTTCTTTTGATCATAAATAGAAATCTCGTGTATGATGCACGGAGCCATCTTTCCTTTTAGTGTTACAATTTAAAAAGATTAATATTGCCAATTTAATTGCGATTGGAATTCTTTAAATGCTCCTACAGAAAAATAATCTTTACAATTATTTTTTGAGGAAGACACTAATTTAAAATATTTAATGACTTCCGTCTCTTTATGTATTTCGGTAAGGATATCTCAATCATGATATTATATACATTTTTTTTTATAATAGCAATTGATGAAGCTATTCAATCCAGCTTCTAATCATAGGAGCTGATAGTGAAGAGCTTATACAGAAATTGGAATTATTTGGAACCTCTTTTTTCAGATGAAATGTATTCTAATGGAATGGAATATTTAATATCTGTTACTTATTATCTCTAAATTGTTTTTTCCCCTCCAAATTTACTGAGCTTATTTTATGTTTTATTAAGACTTTATTAACCAAAAAAGTCATGTTTAACTTTGTAATTAAAATTTAATAATTTCAATGCATCAAACTTCTCAAACAAATATTAAAATTTCGAATCTCGTTTGATAGATATTTCACTGAAATTGTGCCTTTTGGAGTTCTTGCCATCCGGCATCATTACCATGGCACAAATGCACCTCGATTTGGGTGCCATTTTTCAATTCCTACTATTAGTTCATACTCTCCCTATATATATATATATATATATATATATATATATATACAAGTTATATTTGGATTTATATTATATATGTTCAAATTTTGCATTCGATTTTAAACTAATTTCCCGATGAGCTGGAGACTTGAAACTTTAAACATAGCTCAGAACTAGATGACAATGCAATATTAATTCGCTTTTTTTGTGTGTCTGTTTGTCTGTCATTTCATATTTTGCATGACGCCTTCGCAGTACGTTTTTCATTATATCTCGAAAACTATTAACATTACAGACTTGGTTCTTGGGTATATGGATGGCCCATGGAATCATCGAAGCATCTCCATATTTCAGCCATATATTTGCGCATGCGCAGTACATTTTTCATTATATCTCGAATCACCTAAGTAGGAATTGACTTAAAATTTTTTTTTTATATTACTTTTTTCCTTTCTCGTCAGTATACTCTTTATAGCACAAATGCACCTCGATTTGGGTGCCATTTTTTCCTTTCTCGTTAGTATATTCTTTATAGCACAAATGCACCTCGATTTGGATGCCATTTTTTCCTTTCTCGTTAGGATATTCTTTATCGCACAAATGCACCTCGATTTTGGTGCCATTTTTTCCTTCCCGTTAGCATATTCTTTGAGTATAACGAATCGGTTTAGTGATTTAGAATATCAGATTGATTTTCGCCCTTATAACTTCAAAGAAAATGGATAGATATATTTTTTTTGATAATCTTTAACTTCTTTCGTATTTCATATTTTGTACAAGAAGAGTAAATTAGCTCGCTCTGTCACATGATCTTCTCGCATTTTTGCCCTGATTTGTAAAATTATTCGTTTTTGTCCCCTTATTTCATGTATATTGTGAAATTTTTTAAAGTTCATTTTTTAACATGCTGGATAACTTTCAGAATTTAATTTTTTACTTTAGTTGTTAATTTTTGTTTAATATTTTACTCGTTTGTTTTCGAATTACAATTTATCAATTTTAACTATTTTATTATGTTAATCTCTTGTTTCATTTTAATTTTTATTAAAATTTGATTACAAATAGTCCAATTACTGTAACAATTATTTATTATGGTTACGTTATACACAGAGAAGTTTACACATTTAATCCGTATGAGATTTATCCAGAAATTGCGGTAACGCTCACGTGCTTTGGTTTGGCTACGTGCCACGGAGATTCAGACGGTATGCTTACGTCTACAAATTAGCATACACAGAGGATAAATTGACATTATTGCTATTTGACTGTTTATTTTATTCATTTTTTAGCCGAGTTTAGCAGCTTCCTTTCTTTTTCATTTTATGTTGATTCATCGGATTGAATTATGATATGTCCTTCGTTTTCTTTCTTTTTATTTAATTCATGCGCACAGAACTACTTAGAATAGTCCAGTTTCTGTTAAAAGGTTTCTTTCTTTTTCGTACTTAATTTTGGAAATGAATATTTATATATTTTATATTTTTCCCTTAACCGTTCTTATACTGAAAGGCTCCTTTTACTTAAAGATTTTCATTAATCGATTCATAATTTTTATTTTGTATTTCTGTTAGTGTATTTTGCATTATTTTTACTCGAACAAAACGAAAGTTATTGCCAATTGATTCATCAGTTCTATTTTTCATGCGTTTTTTAATTTCTTAAGCACTCTGGCAATATGCATGAGATTTTCTTCAACAATTTTCGTTAGTAAATCAGTGACACTCAGATCTGAGATATTGTTGGCAAGAGAAAAGCCCGTCTTAGACGGGCGCAAATCTTCTAGTTTCTTCAGAATAAAGCAAAACATAAAAGGGAAAAATGTCCGATAGCAACGCATCGGTCATTATCTTGGGCCTTAGTAACTCTTCGCAGCTTCAGAGGGCGCTGCTTCCTCTGCCCAGACACAGTAATTTATCTTTAATATCACAGGAACGACTACAATTTTGCTTTTCTAGTTACTCCAAATATTATCTGTGTTATTACTTTTCGTAAATATTTATAAGGGGTAATTGGTACTTAAAGACGCTGTAGTTTAAAGATAATACAGATATCAAGCTAAGGTTTATTGTAGTTTCAGATTTCATCCTTCACTGACAGGAGTCATTTGTTCGTACACAAGAATAGTTTTCTTGAAATAATGTATAATTACACTTCGTTTTTTAAAAATACTAGCAGTACGCGCACGGCGATGCCCGTGGAATCAGGACTTCAACAAAATAAAAAAAATATCGCCCACAATGACACGGAAAAGTTTTCAAAACAAAATTAAAACAAAAGATACACATTATAGATTTTTCCGCGATAATAACATGTAGAAAAACAGTACAGAGTACATTAATCCAAAACAATATAAAAAAATTTTGCCCGTGGAATCAGGACTTCAACAAAATAAAAAAAAATTCTTAGAACATGACAAAAAGCTCCAAAGGTTATGACGTCACCTGACCCTTCAACCAATCAAATTGAAAGCTGCGTTCCGAAAGACTGTCGCTGAAGAAATTTCGCTCGACAAAAATGACTTTCATCTGCCCAGGAATAATTTAATTTAAAAAAAACGTAAAAAGATATTTTAACCGTTCTTGTTTTAAATCAGAGAGAACCGTTCTAGTTATAAGCTGAAAAAAATTGAAAATAATAGTGTTATTAGAAAGCCGGATGCAAAAAATTTAAAAACAAAACTAATATTTAGGTGGTGAAACTGACTATTTTTAAAAAATTCTCAAAATTCAGTAAATTGCGTTAGAAATTCAAAACTAACTTCATTAGAACGGAAATCGCGTGCTCTTTCCAATGGTCTATCTATTTTTGTCGTACAATTATTCGAATCCATTCTATTGAGAAATTAGTGCTAAAAATCAACCAAAACAACACAAAACATTAAATAAAAAAAATTCTAGATTAAAATTTAAAATTTCGGCTTCGAGGTGCATTCAGTCACCATTACGACTACCTGTGTACCAAATTTCATGGCTGTAAGTGCGATAGATTCGTCTGGACATCGCAGACAAACACACACACACGCACGCACGCACACAAACATTGCCTTTTATAAGTATAGATTTTCCTTTGCCGTATTGCATTATAATACCCGCACAATGGAGATCCCATGGAGCCGTACCTTTGGATACTGTGTATTCTCTCTCCATTTGCTTTTAATTCCTTACGTTATCTATATTAATGCAGCTCGCCAAACAAGGGAATTCGTTTGGAAAATTCGAAATAATGGGAACTTCTTTAACCATAAGACTTCCAGCTGGAGCATGAATAGATACTCTATTAACCGTGATCTAAATGCTCGTTCATTCGAATTTTGGAATTAGTGAAGGAAAATTAGAAGAATACTTTGTTAAAGACGGTATTGTATGCAGCTTGTTTATCGGAGAAATAGTTCGCGATAGTTAATTAGTTTGACAACGGAAAAGAGAGACGCCTTCATTTTTTTACGCTTATTTATGTCAATTAGTTCCCTATTGTAACACTAACAGCTGCAGTGTATCGATTTGTTTATAGAAAGAAAACTATAGGAGTTGTTCTAAATGTCTGTGTTATAATTAGTACACATACCTTGATTTTGTTCTAAGTAATTTCCTCTGTGATGAGAGTTTTAAAAGTAATAATGCTAGGTGTTTTTTTTTCGAAATATTAAATTACACAGTGGTTCTTTCTTTTTTAAAATTTCAATTAAAGGTAGACAGATTGCTACTGTTTTTTACTTTCTCGTATACGGAGTATACAAAGAGAAAGTATTGTAATCGTCAAAAAATTCGAACTCGAGATTTTGATGAATCTCCACATTTTAGACCTTCCTGAGTCCGAAAGACACAATTTTGGAATTATGTCTGTCTGTGAACACGATAACTCAAAAACTATTAAATCTACAGGGATGAAATTTGGTATGTGGTATTGGCTCATAATTTGTAGGTCTCTATCAAATTTTGGACAAAATTCGTCTACGGGAAGTCCGTCTGTATGTCCGTGTTAATGTGAACGCAATAACTCACAAATTTGAATAGCTAGATAAATAAAATTTGGTACACAGTTTTATGTTCAGGAATGTAGGTCCGTATAAAATTTTAGGCCAAATCCGTCAGAGGGTTGACTTACTGTCGGTCTGTATAATCGCATACTTGTAAAAATCATATCTCATAAACCTTTTGGCTTAGATAAATAAAACTTGGTATCACGGATGCTAACATTAATTGTAGATCTGTACCCAATTTTCATCTCAATCGGTTAGAAAAGAAGTGTTCAAATTGCATATTCATTTGTTTCCACACGCATGCGTACTGGAAGCAATCTCTGTGCTAGATATTCAGCGGCTTCATGACGAAAGGCTTATGCTTAATGGCTCCTTCTTGGCGCTTTGCTCTTCCCTTTTGGCGAATTTTGATCGTGCTCGGATTATTTTATTTCCGTTTGTTTTCACGTGTCCTGGAGAAACTTGTTGTGTTCTGAGAATAGCGCAGATTCGAAATTTTTATCGAGCGACGGTGCGGGGAACTGACAAGCTATACGAGAGTTTTTGAGATATGAGTATACGAGAAAGTTTAGGGGAGGCCACTCCCGCTGGTTTACATTAGTGCTAGCTAATGAGACTTGACATAATTTTCCTCCTTAAGACGTTGTCAGAATTTTAAATGTTTTTTTTATTATTAAGCTTGCGTCGCGGTTATCTGCGTGAACTCCTAGTTAGTACTAGTTCTGTCCATTTATTTTTTACTTCAATTTAAAGAACGCTTTCATTTTTAGCATCGAGACACTAATTTTTTAACTTCACTATTTAAAACCATCACAAAGTTTTGTATTTCTTGAGTCCCTTTCTCCATCAAAATCTTCTTGCTTTCTTTCCTATTTAAAACTAAAAATTACATTTAAATTTATATCAATTGCGATGTGTAGTTGCAAGGTTTTCATTGAATCTGTGGAACTCCGAAAACTCCACTCTGTTGCCTATTGTCTCATAAAAATTTTAACTTCAGTAGTTTTGATTTACAACGTAGAAAAAAAGTCTAGTTTGGATATTATCGTTCTCATTGGTGTATGTTATTTGATATTATTGTTCTCACGGTACACATATTGGAAATAATGTTTTCTGAATGGCTTTTTAACTAAATGTGCCCTTGCCTAAAAGACAAATTTCTTTAGTCTGTGCAAAAAAAATTGTCGAAGATATTTTTTTTGTTTAATAGCGACCCACAATTTCGTTTAATAATTCACCCATCCATAAATATCATTACGAAATTCTGCAAATATTAGTACATGTCTGCTTTGATTTGTATTAGAATATTAGTTATATTTTTAAATTATAATAAAACCTGTTTAAAACGGACACTGTATGAAACGGAATCCTGTCTAAAACGGAAAATTTTTCTAATCCCTTTAGATTCCGTTTAGTACAGGTTTTACTGTGTTAGAACTTTGTGAAATTTTATTATTGCATAGAAAATTGTTACAGCTGTTTTTTGGAATTCTTTAAAATTATACAGTTTTATTTATTTTTTCAACTAAGTTTCCAAAAAAAATTTCTTGAATTAGTTAAAATGAAAAGGAAAAGGTTAAAAGTATTTTAAGAATAATATGAAGGATTTCATCTCATTTTCAATTTTATAAAATTCCGCTTCTTCTAAGAAAGGTATATCATTATTATTCGGTGAAAGTATGCAATTTTTCTGATGTGAAATAATTCTTTTTTAATCTGTCATGTTTTCCTCTCTTAAGAGAATTCCAGTTTTTTAAAAAAACGCACTATTCAATTTCTAAGGGATATCCGAAAAAAAGTCAGTGTATCGCTTTCTATCTGCAGAATAGGTTATGAGCTGAGAATTATTCCTAAAAGCGAAAAAATAAATCCCTGAGTAGCAGATGTGCTGTAAACGGAGAACGCCGTAGAGAAAAAAGTAATTTTCTTAGAATTTTAATTTCGCTTGGAATAATATCGTTTTGGGAAATTTTAAAATCGTCTGCTCTGCTATTCAATCCATTATTCTACGCTTCAAACGTCGCGTTTCTAGTTTCTTCCGATTCGCAACTTCAACTTTATGTTGGGATTAAGTTTCAAAAGAAATTGGACGAACGAAAGATGCGAAAAAAAGATTCTTTGTGGAATAGAACTTAAATTTATGCGTTCAAAATGGAACACTGTTTTTCCTGCCGAATGTTTTTCTTATCGTTCTTTCCATTCCATTTCCTTTTTTTTAAAAAAAAAAACTTTTATTTAAAAGAAACACAGAAGCGAATAAATGCATTTTTATTTTTATATTCTGTGGAATTTCGAGTCTATTCCATTTGCAGTATATTATTGTAGACTACATCTTCATAATCAATCATTACATCGTTTACATTTCCACTACGTATTCTTTTTCAAAAACGTACATTCGAAAGTTCCTATAATAGTTGTATAGTTTCACGATCTCTATTATTGCCGTTGATGGATTGACCTTTCTAGAGTTTTTTGACATAAATATTTGTTACGATATGCAATATATTCTGAAGAATAATGATCAAAATATTTTTTACTATTTTCTCAAAACCTCTGGACATTCTTTTGAAAGGGTTCAATACTTAAATAATATAGTGCTTTTGCACATACAGCACTGACTTTGTGTATTTAGTATATTTATTATAGTGGTATTTGATATTGAATATTATATGGGTATTTTAGTGTTTACTAGCAGTACGCGCACGGCGTTGCCCGTGGAATCGGGACTTCAACAAAATGGGGAAAAATGCCCACAATGACTCGAAAAAGTTTTGAAAAGAAAATCAAAACAAAAGATACATAAAGATTTTTCTTTGCGATAATGGCATTTATCAAAACAGAAATGTGTATATTATTGAGATGATGATGATACGAATGTAATGACGGCACCTGCCGGTAGGAATCGGATTGTAGAAATGCTTGCTCTAAATGAAAGCATATGACGTCACTTGCCGCGAGGAAGGTCACGCACCACCCAATGAAATTGCAACAATGCATTCCGGAGAAACTCTCGCTGTTAAATCTCGCTAGCAAAAAAACTGTTTGATTGATCAGGGAAAAATGAATTTAAAAAAAAATGAAAAAAGATGTTTTAACTATTCTTGTTTTAAATCCGACAGAAACGTTCCAGTTATAAGCTGAAAAAAAATGAAAATTATAGAGATGTTAGAACGTCAGATGCGAGAATTTGAAGAAATCCTTATTAAAAATTACTATAAAAGTGTTTTTTTCAAAAATTTCTCAAAATTCAGTAAATTACGTTAGGAATTCAAAACTAACTTCATTAGAACGAAAATCGTGTGCTCTTTCTGATGGTTTATCCATTTTTTTCTTACAATTTTTCAAAACCATTCTATTGAGAAATTAGTGCGAAAAATCAACCAAAACAACACAAACATTAAATAAAAATTTTCTAGATTAAATTTTAGAATTCCGGCTTTGAGGTGCATTGAGTCACCATTAAGACTACCTGTGTGCCAAATTTCAAGGCTGTAAGTGCGATAGATTCGTCTGGACATCGCACACACAAACATTGCCTTTTATAAGTATCGATTATATTGGGCTAGGATTTCTTTCTGCGGTTGTATGAGTATCTCATGAAGATGTGCAGGGATCTCCATTGAATTTTATGAGACGTTAGGTCATTTTAGCCGTTATAAGCATTAATATTTTCTGCTATTTTCATGTTTATCGGTGTGAATAGTTTACAAATACAAGTTTTAATGCTCTCATATATCAATATCAGGGTAGTTTTGATTTCTTTTCGACGAATTCGCTATAGAAAAGGGTATTCCTAGTGAAAAAGGGTATACTATTTGCGTTTCCATTACAAGGAACAAAAAGACTGAACTTATTTGAGTATAACAGCTGGTGTGCAATGAACTAAGCCTAAAATTTGAAAAGGAAGGTTTTATAAAAATGAATATCCCATTTGGTTCCAGTGTTGATCCAATTTTCTTTTGGCGGTTTTTGGAATAATAGAATTATAATTAATGTTCGAATTGGTCGTCTGTGATTGGTGGGGGGATGGGGGCTCTTGTGTTTGGAGGTACAGTAGGTGGGATTTTTTTGTTCCTCAAACGCTAATTTTAAGTTCGTTTAAATCATTCTGGACATCTTCTTCGAATACTAACTTAAATATACTTTCAGCAGACATTTTATTTCTTATATCATTCTAAGAAATGCATATAAATTGGAATATTACTATGTATGTATATGGCAGATTCTCTGTAAGCTATAGACTGCAATTTCTGTCCGGTTGATTACTCTTTAGAAACATTTGACAATATTTTGGAGCGCTTGAAAAATATTTATGATGATGTACAGTATATTGTGCTGTTTCGGTTTATTATGCATTATTCCATGCATTTTCCATCTGTTTTATATAGACATATAGGTGATCGTAACTTTTACATCGTGTTATCTCCAAATAAAGATTATTATTGTGTTGCAGATTACAATGTTTTTTCATGTTATTTTTTGTCCTATAAGGTCCTTGTCTACCAGTATCCAAGATAATGAACTTCTAAAAATCAGATTAAATAGTTAAGTAATAGTTAAATAGATAAGTTTAAAATTCAGTTCTGTTATGTCTGTTTTAACCTATTTATTTTGTAATTAATCATATCTTTGTGAATAAATATTAGTTGACAATGATTAATTTAGCTGGTAATTATTGCGTGAGATAAATTCATTCTAACGTCTTTAGTCCTAAACATTGTTTTTTTTTCTTTCTTTTTATTTCTCTATTTCACTTTAACAGATAATCGAAAAATATTCTCAAAATTTCGCCGTAGTTCATAGAAAAATTCCTTCCAGAGGTAAAAAAATTAGAAAATGTCAAGAATGATTGAAATATCTCATCCGTCGTAAAATGGCAGGATCTTTCAATAGCGCAATTCCGAAGACTATTAAACTCGTCTTTACAATTGACAAATTTCATCACTTGGACTCCTTCCTTTGTACCGTTGATCAATAATTTTCTCCTACGTTCTTGAAATTTTATCGGGACTTTTGTTCTTTTGATATGCAAATTAGGTGATCAAACCTTCATCTCGAAAATACCGTCTGCTCATTTCAAGCTGAGGATTCTTAGCACTTCGAGCCGGCAGCGCCATCTAGCGGGCTATCATCTGAAAATCATTCTCCCTTGGTTACTCTCACAAGTATTGGTGGCTTTTGGGAAGCGCGGAGTTGGAAAAGAAGTCAGTCGTCAGGCGCGCGTATTGTTGTATTCCCAATTGGTATTGTGTTCGAGAGTTTCTCCACATCTCGTTGTTTTTTTATTTTACATTTCGTTACTTTTCTTCCTTTTCTTTTTTTTTCTAATCGGAAATACTTTTTTTTTCTTTTCTTAAATTCATCACAAAAACATTTTCTTCTTAAAAAGTTTGTAGCAATTTTGATCTTTGGAATACTTTTTCGCGCCTTTTTTCTTGCAATGTTTTTTTCTGTGGAACGATTGCTTTTATATTAGAAGCAGCTTGAGCTGTTGCCATTTCTCAGCTCGTTATTCTTTTTTTCACCTCCCCGCCTCACGTGCATTTTGGCTTTTTTTCACCTGAATGGTTAAAATGGCTGAAAGTGGTTCCGGCGAAAAGGTATAGTTATTTTATTCTATTCTATTCTGCTTTGAGATTTGTTCTTTTTTATTTATTTGCTTTCTAGAAAGATCTTAAAGTAACTTGTTTCGTTTATCACTGTTAAATTTTTTGCCATGCTTAAAACCTTCAAACCTTTTTATTGCCATATTTTAAATTTTTAAAGTCTATTATTAGCCATAAACCTTTCATAGTTAGCTTTTTAATACTTCGCTTTTCAAAATGGGAGAAGAACTTGCTTGCTGCTTCCTTTTAGCTTTTAATGTCGTTGAAGCCTTTCCTTCTTAATAACTCAATGAATCTTACAAATAGAATTAAAGATAAGCAATATTAGAAGTGCTAGCAACTAGTTACATCACTTTTAATTATAAATTACTTAGCGAAAAATTAGCTTTTCTTTTACAAAATAAAATATAGTCATTATATATTATATTGATTCAGAATAATTTTTTAGCATTATAAATGTATAATATGAGCAGAATTTTTGGAATTTTTGTCGAACTGGCATCAGCTTTGTCCTCTTTGTAATATTAATTGGCAACGTTTTTCTTTTTAAAAATTTCAGAACCTTACAAAAGAAAGGTATGTAACATATAGCGATAGTTTCGCTTGTAAATTCCATCTGCCCGTGTTGTAAGCAAGTAAAGCAATAATTGCCAACGATTCTTTTGAAATATATTGGATTATTGCGAAAAGCATGCATTTTTTCGTCATTGTATAAAAAATAAACCTTTAAATTCATAGAAGTACAAGCGAAATCTGCTGTTTACAATTGCATCCGCCTGCAAATCACGTGCTAACCCAGATATTTTGCTGTCGGAAAAAACTTTCTCTCTGACCGGTTGCGGAAATGAAATAGTGAAGGAAAAGGCTTCACACGAGTTCTTTCTCCCATCTTTTTCAAGGTCACGCACTGCTAGTTTGTTTCCAAACAAACATCCACTGTTTCAAACACCTTGTTTTTCCTCGTCTCAACGCCATGAACCTGCCTCTCCATATTCGAAAAACGTTTCGCATCGTTAAAAACTTAGATTTCTCTTGGAAAGAGATGATTAATTTAATAGCCTTGCGTGACCTTGCCACCATTTGCTGCTTCTATTTCATTCATGTAGATGTAATCATTTTAGTGTTTTCTTATATAAAATAATATATGTAATTCTGATGAAGCTGAAAACTGTGGTGCTTTAGTTTCCTGGTTTTAATATAATGCGGTAATTATACAGGTTTGGAATAAATAGCACTTTCTTTCGTATGACCTCATCGTCGGTTTTATTGTAGCGGCGTTTTTTCCTTTGAGGGTTATTATTATTATTATTTATTTAAAGAAATTGATTCATTTTAGTTCCCTATCTATCGAAAATTGTATTTATTCTCTTATGATATAAATAATATCGAATTTATGGCTGGAAAGATCTCGGATTTTTAAAGGGCACTTGTTCAATGTTGGTTTTTAATGCACATACTAGCTGTATGGCCCGGCGTTGCACGGGCTAAATCGAATAATACCTGAGGTCACATAACACATGCCTAATGTGTGTTATAATATTGTTGAAGTGTGTTGTATTAGTGTTTTCACCTCCTGCGTCAGCTGGGTGTAGACGAGAGGTCCTGTAATAAATTTGGCCATGAATTCTGAAGCAATACGCTCCTCTCCCTGTAGACGGTACAATCTGTGCACCCATTGAATCACTGGTACGACCTTATGTTATTTTAAAATGCACTGATAATTCATCGGAGCCATCCATCAATCCTTTATGACTAATATACTTATTATAATAGCTGATGGTATTTTACAATATTGTATTGTAATTTATTTTTCTTTGCCGAGCTAAACTTCGGATAAGTCTTGACCTGAAAAGCTTGGAATGGTTTTATAGATGTCCCGGGCTTAATAACTTCGGTTTGTTTAGTTATATTAATGTCTCGTTTTGAAACGATATGAGATGCCGCGATCTTAAAAGTTTTGGAGGCACTGAAAAATATATCAATGCCTTATTTCGCTCTAGAGAGCCCAAAGTTGATGAGGGGCGACAAAATAGTGGTATTACCTGGGCGCAACTCACTCTTGCTACGTCACAGTTTGGTGTACCATACGCTCCGTTTCGTAAGGTTGTTCGGAAGTCCCGGCCGATTTAACATTTTTGTCCCTGTTTTACTTTGTGAAAGTCCCGGTCGGTTTAACGTTTTTGTCCCTATTTACTTTGTGAAAGTTCATCGCTTTGAAAGAAACAGCGACAGATAAAATAGTTGAATTAAACTGATAAAATGTTTCAGTAATTTTTTATATATATTTATGTGTTTTCGTTATACACTTGGGAAAGAGATAGGACTTCTGAACCCACAGTTAAAAATTAAATTAATGTGAAAACTGAAAACTATGTTATTAATAATTGTTTGGTTTCGAATCTCAAAAAATTATTAGGATTTTTTTTACCTCCTTTGTGTTCTGTGTGATAAAATTAATTACTAGTCTGAAATATTGCCTATTCATTTTTAGTTGTTTATGTGTAAGAAAACAAATACCCCCCATTTAATCCAAATGGGCATAAATATGCAAACAAATGTTTTTTTAAAAATCTAAAATTGATATTTTATGTCTGATTTTTCGTGTCTCTCAATTTTATTTCGAAATTCCTTTAACTTGCAAATAAATGTTTCGTCATTCCTATTCATGCGCCTAAAATGTCATTCTGTTTGTTTCATCATTAAATTGCATTAATTCTCCTTCGCAGAAGCGCACCAACATGAAAAATTGCCTTCCCTAAATTTAATTACAGCAAAAACTCCCAGTTATTATTTTGCTTTGATGCTGTTACATAATTAACTTAGTCCTCAAAGAAGTTATGTTAATGTAACGTGTAATGGAGTTCCAAAAACAAGTGGAATTTTCTTTCGCGGTAAACAAAATTGTTTTGATATTAATTATTCTCTGAGTTTGGATTGACGCAATTCAGTGCAACGCCATGAAGTTTTGAAGGATGAATTTTCCTGTAGTAAGTTAAGCTGATTAAACATGATTTGTTGTTTTGGACATTTAGGAAATTCTGATTTTCTTGGTGTATCGTGGTTTTAGTTGGTAATTATCGAATTCAAAAAGGAAGTCTATAATTAGGCGGACGATTGAGAAGGAAATTAAGGGAACGACAGTTTTTAAAAATTCGTTTTGCTGTTGTTTGAGATGTGAAGATTGTTGTTAGTTTTTCCATCAGAACAAATCAGCAGAATATTAAGCTGTTATTATAAGAGAAAATAACGTTCCGTTGTTGTGTGGATGTTCGATGTTGAGACACGGTTTTGGTTTTTGACATTTATCATAATAGAACGTGCTCTTTTTTTTTTTTTTTTTTTTTTGATTGTCCGAGTATGGTTTCTAGTATTTCTAATGGTTTTCGGATACGTATTCTGCTGAAAGTGCTTGGGTATGGGTATAAATGTTTCTGTTCAACAGAAAGTGAAGGAAAGTCCCCTATTCTAAGATTAGGTCTTTTTCATTGAATTTAAAGATTTCAGATTCTTTAACTTTTGTTTAAATTGTTTAAGAATGTGATGTTTGGCTTTCAAATCATGCCTTTTCTTTTTGTTGTGGTAAAATTTATGTATGGTTCCTTTGCAAGGGCCGGTGCAAAACTGATTTTATATTAAATTATCTTTTTATGAGATACTCATCTTCGTTTGACTGATCAAAATCGACTACAACCCAGAATAACACATGCAGAACCAATGTTTCAACTATTAAATTCGTTACAAATCCAGTCTGTAGTGCAGTTTCTTGAAATACTGGGGATTGCTAATATTACAACATTATGGTTAAGTCGACTATAACCCAGAATAGCACTTGTAGAACCAATGTTTCAACTATTAAATTGGAGAATTTGTTACAAATCCAGTCTGTAGTGCAGTTTCTTGAAATACTGGGGATTGCTAATATTACAGCATTATTACGGCGAGTGGTTAATTACTATATTAATGGTAAATTTTTAGCCAGTTTTTAAACTTAATTTTGTATGATCGTTTAAAACGATAACTATCATGAAACTTATGGATACGTGAAAATCCTGTGGGTCCAGTTCAAAGCTACATCGCGTGATATACTAACTTGTCAAAAATCGCTGATTTATCCATAGAAATGATGCAAAGACGACGACATGGCTTAATTATTTTAACTGCATTATTTATCATGTGATATGATAAATAGTTTCAATAATTATTCTGAACAGATTAGTTTAATGTTTCAAATTCTTTTACTCGGTTTTACTGTCTTAAAAAAATGCTTAGAATCTATAGAATATGATTAACTATATTTGGAACAGCTGTAAATCCACAAGAATATCTGTCTGTTTAAAGTTTTATTAATTGATGGGGTTGTGCGTGGATTTAATTCGTTTGGAGAACACGGCTCTTTTATTCTCGCCGAGCATAAATGATTAATTACAATAATTTCTTATCTAATACTAACCCTATTTAAAGTATTGCCTGTTTTTGGACAGTAATTAACAATACTTAATGCAGAGAAGTGTATCGTAGCTGGTTATACGCGTGTGATATGGGTTCGCGTAAAATTTCATGCATAAAGGCTAAAGACATCTAAAACATTAATCACGATGGAAAATTAATAATTGTAAATGGCGTAAGTAAATACTTCTAACGCAAAAGTTAATAAAAGTGATTGATTGCCATTATCATTGTTTACGCGATGCAATATTAGAGTGCTGCAGACATAAATTTCCGCTTTTTTTTTTCCCGCAGCGATATTGTTATGGTTTGTAAACTTAACGTTTCAATTCACTTGCATCGGTATAAATGCGGATGTGATTACAGTTGGTTTTCGAGCAAGCTTTACTGAATTTAAAGAGTAGAAAAGTTTGGCTACATCAGTATGAATGCTGAATAACATGTCATT
>BGPR01001362.1:6584-23739 GCA_013235015.1 Araneus ventricosus | reverse complement strand
TATATTCATTCTTCACATTATCCATATTTATATTCATTCATCACATTATCCATATTTATATTCATCTCTTATTATATGTTATACGCTGCATTATATAAAAATATGAAACGGATATACCGTTCACAGCGTGTAGCTATAAAATGGGGCGTTCATTTAACAAATACTTTTCCAATCTTCCTACTAAAAGAGTTATGACGAAATTTTCAAAATAAAATTAATATTTTTTTATGAGTCTAAGCTTCATTTTGATTCTGAGTTTTAAATTAATGAATAAATTATTAAGATCGTGACTTTTGTAAAATGAACTGAATTCACTCTTTAAGAATTTTCTACGATACTACACTGAAACATTCAACTCTTATGCCGGACTCATTTGGATTTTCCTCCCACTGTTGGCTTTGTCGAGAGACGATGACATTATTTTCCTCATTAATATACAACACTGTCAGTTTATCGGAGATCCTACCAGCTTTCGGGTTCGTGTTATTGCATCGGTTGTCAGATGTCTAGCCCGGTTTTCAGAAGTGTAACAATGGAGTTCTGCATGTGGAAGGTATTTTCGCCCCGTTCAATGAGTTTATGAAATACGTTTCGCTGCTGCCCGTCTGACGCATTACCATTATTAAGGTTTAAATTTAGAACTATGAATAAGTGTGGATGAATGAATGCCTTATGAATCTGTTGCTTGAAGGGGAAATTCGTATAGAATTTTAAAAATGAGACGACAGGTTTTCGTGTTATTTTTAAAGTTAAATTTATTTATATTTTATTCTCATTGAATACAGTATTTTGTAGTCAGTGCGTTTCTTTCGCAATCGTTTGCTAATCTAACTTTTATTTAAATGAACTTGCCTTGTTTCATATTCGTAAAAGATCGAATTTCGTAACCGAATTTTCACTCTTTCCCTAGCGTGTTAGAGTTTTGAAATTTCATGCACTTGTGAATTCTAGATGATAATTCTCTATTTAAATATTTTTATAACTTAATTATCAGTTATTCGAATATTTTAGTTAAAATTTGATTTTATACTGGTGGCGCCATCTGTTAGTGAATTTGTAAAAATCTGGTTTCAAGTTTCGTAATGTTTATAGTAATGAATTATAAATTAAAGACTAAAAAGCAGAAGGTAATAAAAATAAAAAATTCTGCTTTTTAGTACACTAATAAAAGTATTTTTTAGAAATCGTTTTTATTAAATTTATTTATTTAATTTAAGGAAAGGATGGTTGTTTGATGATTATACTTTAATGGCTCAAAAATCAATTTTAGCCATGCTGGGCGAAACAAAAATTAAAACAACGAGAAATAGTTTAACAGTATCTACAAATAATTAGTAAAAAGTTAAAAACTGTTCCCGATATACGTAACAGCTATGATTACATTAGATTGGGGATTTTTAAAAGCAATAAAACATGACGCAAAGCATTAAAACGTTAACGGATGATCTGTGTTACATGATGCGTGTCGTTTTGATTAAGCTTTTTTACTTTCATAAATCTGGTAATTAAGTGAATAAAATGATCATTAACTCTTATACTTCTTAAAAATTAAAATTTTGTCTTCACTAATTTTTTTGAACTTTAATGAAGTAATTCAATTTATGATAGTTATCATTAATTGTTTTGCCAAATAATAAAAAATGAGTTTTGGAAGTACGTACTTTTTTATAATGAAAGTTATTAAAAGTCTTATTTATATGAATTCTTCTGCTTATGTGATACTAATGATGAAATGCTGGATAAATAAAAAATAATTTTATTTGATAAAAGTGTATGGAAAAAGGGCTTAATTGTTACAGCATATCATCGATTTTTCCAGATTTCCATCATAATCACGTAATGTGTGAAATGTTAAATGTGATTGCTGAAACAGATTTAAATTTTTGATTCTAATGATACTTAAACTTTAGAATTTTTTTTCGTAAAATTAAACATAATATCCATCACAAAAATTTATCTTTTGTACTTGAGCAACAGATAAAGGCGGTGTTATTTAGACATTAAAAAAGTTCATATTAACTGGCCTGGCCACAAACGGTTTTTCATTTTAAGCACCTAGGATTAATGAGCGAAATGAATTCACTCCTGCTGAGTGGGGATTCAGCATTAGCTTTCTACTTTATATTTTAGTTCAGTGGGATAAGAGTTTACCTTACTATTATTATTTTTCAACCTACGCGTTTATCAAGATAAATTGTCTTGTAGCACTGCCAACCTCTGGTGCGTTGTAGCATGTCTGAACCTTAACGTCATTAGTCTGACTTCTTATCGGCTGTTTTTGAGTCAGTTCTTACGCAGACCCCCTTTTTTTGCATCCCTCCCAAGAACTAATTCATTATTTACTTCTTAAGTGTTTGTAAAAATCTATTTTTCTTACAGGTTCTTTCACCTTTCTCTTTACATTTTCCAATGCGCTTTCTGTAACTGGATTACAACGTTGCTTAGCTCAGCATAATAAAAACCGGTGTTTGTTCTATAAAATATCTCAAAGCGAAGCAATTAAGAGAAATAGAAGTGTATTACTTATCTACGTTCATCTGTGTAAGCATATACATTTTTTAAAAAAATCATCGAATGTATGTTTTTATTTTTATAATGAAATCGTAGAGAATCAGGCGAGTAGTCCGTACTAAAGAATTTATTCATGTTTTGGATTCTAACAAGTAGAAAAGTCTACAGATCAGATATGTGTTACCGGCAATGCATGAAATTCGGCAAATACCTAGGCACTTTATCGAATGCCGGAAATTGGCCGGCAATGCAAGCCTTATTGTTTGTTTCCTGGAAATGAATAACCGTAAAGAGAAATTCCATCCTAGTTTTCTAATCTCATTTCCTGTCGGTAATCGGCTGTTGTAATATAAGGTGTGCCCAAATGAAAAGGAGATTTTAGCTGTATCCGCGTTTTATCAAATCCTAGTGAGTTAATATGCTAGCCGATAGATGGCGTGGTGGTTTTCCCAGTTGCACCTGCGTAGTTAACGGCTTCGAATCAATATCCTCATTTCTGGATAGTTTCCGCAATTCGTTGCATGATGGATTCCTCCAGATCAGCACAAACAGCAGTTATCCAATTCCTTCGCGCAGAAGGGGGAAGCATGCTTCACAAATTTATCCCAGGATGAAAAAGGTGTACGGAGAGCAGTGTCTCGCACGATGCACCATATTCCGGTGGTGTCAGCGTTATGAGGCGGGACGCGTAAAGATCAAGGACAATGTGACCAATAGTGCCATGATTTTGGCTTATCACCGCACGTGAAATTGCTGTTGAACTGTCGATAAGCAAAGGAACTGTGCATCACATAATCCACAAAAACCTTGACTATGGCCAAGTTTGTGCACAGTGGGTGCCCAAGCGGGGTCAGAGAATCAGAAGACGGCGAGAATGGGCATTTGCCTGACTCAGCAGTTTCTACACTGAAGCCATCCACTCCCTTCCTACGCCCTGGAATCAGTGTCGATGGCGATTATTTATAGTTGTACTGTTCCACATGAACTGCAAGTACAATATTGTTATTAAAATTTCTTTACGTATAACTGTAGTTTCCTTTTCATTTGAGCACACCTTATATTTCAAGTACCTATTTGAGAGATCTTGGAAGTACCGCTAGATAAGTTATTTGGTAGCAAAGACCTCGTACAATGAACAATTTATTGCATGTCGTCGCTTAACAAGCAACCATCTATCTAAGTTTTCCAAATTTTACAGAGGAAGCAAAAACCGAATTTCTTGCAACCATTAACGGATATTCCTGGTTCTCACATGAGATTGCATGTTCATACCATATATGAAAAAAAAGAATCAGAAATATTAATTATTGGGTGCGAAAAATTCAGTTTTTTTCTTCCTCTTGTGAAATTTCGGGAAGATGATGAGATAGATGGTGTTACTTGCTCCTTCTTTAACAAGAAATGAATATTTTTCAAATACAGTCGACGCTCGTTATAACGACCCTCTGCGTCCCACAGCAAAAGGACTTTATAACGAGTGGTCGCTATAGTGGATATAATTGAAAACTGTACACATGCACGCTCAGCAGTTCCATATAAATAGGCGATTTTTAAAGATATTCCGACTAAATACTCAACTTATTTTTTATCATTGGTATTATAAATAAAATTTTATCAATTAAAAATATATTTCTAAAACAGCTTTTAAAGTAGAAAATAAAGGGTGTTATATACTTACAAGGCATTTATTTTCTAAAGAAAAAAAATCAGAAATGGATGTTTGTCTTTTCTGCATATGTGCTTTTTGCAAAACATGATTTTCCATTTCAGTTAAAGATGATAAATAATGTTCTGCCTTTCAAAAAAACATTTTAAAGTCTCAGTAGCACTTGAAACATTTTTTTTAATCTAGGCTATTCTAATTTCCTCGCTGTGGTGAGTGGTAATTCTCTCCATCCCCCCCTTGTCAAAGTTGAACTGTAGCACTGAAGACTCTACATCTACGAAGCTTGGCAATACAATAATCAAGGCCATTTACGTTTAGAAACATGTTCTTTTTGGAGAAATACCGGGAAGAGTGTTCGCTGAATTCGGACGTTGTATTGGGATTAGACGACACTGTACGGTCGTTATACCGGAAGTAAAATAACATAGTGCATAGGGAAACACAGTTGGGATTTTATCACTGGTCGTTATAATGGAATGGTCTTTATAATGTGTGGTCGTTATAACGAGCGTCGACTGCACTTAATTCAGATTTTGCGATTTTAAATCGTATCACTGCCTATTCAGCATGATCTGTAATTAGAAATGAATGTCATTTTTTAATTTGTTTGGCCCAGTAATATAAAAAGAACGCCTCTTTGAGTGAAGCAGACAAAATCTTTAATACCAGTGGAAACTTTGAATACAAAGCTTACCATCCGCTGATCTTCATAATCCCTTCAAGTGCACAATCGCAAGCAGCTGCGCTTGGTGGACAAAGGCGGGAAACTCCAAAGTGTTCTGTTCCTTTCTTTCTTTTTTTAAATGCCAAACGAAATTGCCTAGAAACTCAATAAAAGAAAAAAATCATTTGAATGCCCCAATGGTTAAATTTGCTCTCTATAACCAATTCTGGTTTCTTCAAACAGAAATGCTTTGGATATTCGATTATAGAAAGACGGGGAAAAAGAAGTGCCGTTAATCGAAATAGATTTTCTTTGTGAAATGAAACTGAATGTTACCGGGGGACATTCAGAT
This sequence comes from Araneus ventricosus, assembly GCA_013235015.1. NCBI lineage: Eukaryota > Metazoa > Arthropoda > Arachnida > Araneae > Araneidae > Araneus > Araneus ventricosus. The sequence goes on along the minus strand of BGPR01001362.1, from coordinate 18,546 downwards.
GTTGATTTTGGTCTCTTGAAAAATCTAAAAGACTGTCGAGGGAGGTCGAAGTGGAATTCTTTTTTCTTAACTTCATTTTTTAAAAAGTTTTTGTCGAACAACTGAATTCGATCGTTTGCTACTGTGTATTCGTAGAAATAGTTCTTTTTTTCTTCTTTTGTTTGATGTTTTTCATGAATTAAGTATTTATTATATTTTAAAGTTTCCTAAAAGGGTATCTCTCGTGTTTAGAGGCTTTAATAAGTTATGGGATAAATTATTTTTAAGGTAAACGAATAATCACAATACTTATTCATGTATACGTGTATACCGAATGTTTTTTAAAAATGTAAATTCTCTGTATGATCGCTACTAAAAGTATTTTTTCGGAAATTAAATATCTCATTTGGAAACTGATATTTTGCAGTCGCTTTCAGCTAGAGCATTAGTTCATTCTGTTTTACGTGCTGACACTCATTTGAAAATTCTGGAGGTCCATTTTATTTTTGCTATTAGAGACATTAATAAGTTATGGAATAAATTATTTTTAACGTAAACGCATTATCTCAATGGTATGAGATAATTGCAATTTTGATTGATTTTCGTTTTAACAAATGATAATTTCACCTTTGAAGCATTACTAATATAATAGCCCAGATCTCTCGATAACGCTCTGACTTAACCAACAACAAAACTCGCGCCATAGCACTGCGAGACGTTAAACAGCATTATTTCATTGTTAGATATCCTAAATTTCAGTAGTTTTAAATTTAACCGAGTAATTGTGGTTCTGATTTCAAATTTAATAGCTCTAAAATAGTGAAATAAAATTTGCTATCAATTGATATAAAATTTATCTCCCTATGATCAATAGTTCCCGAGAAATTTTAAATTACATTAATCATATATTTCAACCTAATTTCCGTTTTTTAATAGAAAATAGTAAATTACGTCAGAGGTATATCATGCGCGTGATATAGTTTGAAAGGTTATTGAATTATAATAAGATTGTTAAACAACGAAAAATACTTCACACGGAATGTTGTTTACCAAGAGGTTTTTTGGATAAATATTATGTAAATAAAAAAAATATTTCCTGTTATAAAACATATGTTTATTTTATTTGTTTTCAATCGATGTTAAACATTTCTCTCGCATATATATCTATTTAAACACGCCGAATGACGGGAAATCTCTCGAGTGAAGACGCAATTTGCACCCCTCATAACATGACGGGTGATTTTCTAGTTTTTAATAAATTACATTGAATTTAAAAGCATCCAGTAAGACAAATTTAGGCATTATTCCTAGTCGAGCGCCACTACACAAATTATTTGATATATAATATCTATAAATATCTACACTTTTAAATTTAATTTCACCAACTTTATTTAATCATCTACACATAATGCACGTCACAATGTAAACAAGTTTCTTAATACTAATTGTGGTTCCAGTTATCTGGTCCAAAACAGATAAACCTTGGAACAGCCGTAAATTAGAGGAAAAACATTTTACAAAATTATTCCAAGCCACAACACGGGGTTAATTTTGCTATTCTTCCAAGTTTTCTTGTTATACTTTCTTGGACTACTAGAAGATTTGTGGCCGTCTAAGACGGGCTTTCAGCTTGCCAACAATATCTCAGATTTGATTGTCACAGATTTACTAACGGAAGTTGAAGAAAATCTTATGTGTAGATTGCTAGAGTACTTAAGAAACAAAAATAGCATGAAAAACAGAACTGATAAATCAACTGACACTAACTTTCGTTTTGTTAATAACTTTTTCAAAAATAAAATTCTTAAAAGGACGGAAGTATCGGATGCACCATTGGACTAGAGAGACCTCAAAATACTTGAACGCCCGAGTTTCTCTTTCAGAGATAAGAGAAATTCACTTCCCCTCTCAAAAACCGCAATGACAGCTGGCATTCTCCGAATTCTAAGAAACCCCTCTCCTGTTCCCCAAACCCTTCTGGGCGAGCCACTTTAACGAAGAAAGCGCGCGCTCCCGGTGTGAAATCAATCGCACTGCGTCGAGTCTGAATCTCATTTGGAAAGTAGCCACGCCCACATTCCTGAGCGTTAGAGGCCTCCTCACGGCTTTTATATTATAGTTATCATCAGAATCGGACATCATAGCAATTTTAGTGGTTTATCCAATTTTTATTTCCTTCTCTTCTTTTTTCCCATGCCGTAACTTTCACTAAAGAATTAATGTAAAAGAAAGCTATTTGAGTTTAGACCGACACTTCATTATTTCAGGGCAGCTTTTAAAAATGTAGCTTGTTCAGAACTCCAGCTTTTCTAGTTAAAAATCTGGAGCTTGGCTGAACTTTCGTGACTTCGTTTATTCATCATCCCTGTAACGTTCCACGGTTCTTTTTCCTAGCGATTTGCATTTCAATTTTTTGATGCTTCAGACCCGCCCCATGACTTCGCAACCTTCGCGTGCAACCACCTGCTTGGAGGTATGCATAGGCTGGTTGCTACGTGCTCGATTCGGATCGCCAATCTGGTGGAGGCAGGTGCTTTGATCAATTGGATTCCCAGGAGAGAATGCTTGCGGACCGTTAATATCGGATCGGGATGCTGCAATCAATCATTTGTTTGTTGTGCTTTTCGCTTGCTTTGCGTTACCCTCAAGAACTGTTTGGTAATGCTGGTGGGAAATGACTCGGATCCCGGGAATTCTGGTCTCCAGGGGTATTTGGTTTTTTCGTGGATGCTCTGCTGGTTTAATGTCTGCCCAGCTAATACCAAGAGTTTGCGCCTCTTGAATGAATTTTTAATTATTTTTCTTTTTAGCTGGCGTGGTTCGTTAGCTTTCTTCATGGAAATGGAAGAGGGATTAAAAGCTTTGGCCGAAACTTTTTTTGTATTTGACGAATGATGTATAAAGCATTTTAATGTACCGCCACCTTTTTTGCGTGAAACCAGTTTTTAAAAATAATCGATTGGTGTCGATTATTTTTAAAAATCGAAAATAAAAAAAAAATACTCGCTTATTTTTATTTTTACCGATGTTTCATTAACTATCTTAAGAAAATGTTTTCATGTGTACAGTCAAACCTGTTTTTGTGCGGTAGATAGGGACCGCATAAAAGAAACCGTACAAAAAATATTCAGAAATTTCATAAATACTTATAACAAATAATTTTTTACAGCATATTAGAGAATTTTTTTATGCGGTGGAGAGGGATCGCATAAAAAAAAAAGTCGCACCTAGAAAATGTCAAAGATTTACGAAATAGTGAGAAAGTGCTTTTAAACAAAATAAATAATTAAATTACGCAAGCAAACATTTTTAAAAAATTTAATTTCTCATTTTTCACATGGAGAAATTTTCAAAATGCACATAATTCACTGGTACTCGTCGTAGTCAAAAAAAAAGAAAGAAAGAAAAAAGAAAAAACTGTATTAACATCAAGTGTCATCCACTACAAGTTTAAAAAAATGTATTTGAACTTGATGGGATGAATAAAAAGTATTTTATTAACGATTGAAAATTTCAACAAGATATATAAACATATATAGGGAGAACTAATAGTAGGAATTGAAAAAGGAAAATAACTAACGTTGATCAGAAACGAAAACGATTGAATGTACATTATCGGAAAAAACTGTTGATACTACATATGTACACTGATAGAAAGCATTACATCGGTGTCATAATGCCAACACTGTTGGAATTCAGATACCTCATAAAAAATAATCGCACAAAAAAAATCTCATAGAAAAGGACCGCACAAAAACAGGTTTGACTGTATTTCTTTCTTTTCGCGTGATCTTTTCAAGTTTTCGTTATAAATACGTTTAGCTACTATCTAGGTGTTCTTTAAGTCCCACAAATAAATTTTAAATATTCATTGAGGATTATTTTACTAATTGTATTTTTAATTTGAATATAATAGGTTCCTTTAGTGACCTTCTCGTAGGATAGGAACCTTCAGGGAGTCCTTGCTTGGAAACCTAACCTACATAAAAACGAATTAGCCGTGAGTCGGGTAAAAATCGGTGTCTAGGAATTTCTGCAATAATTTTTTGAATGAAAACTGATTTTTTATTTAACTCTCTCAATTGTGTGTCTACTTCTTGTTTTTCTGTTATTACCTTTTCTTGTATTCTGCTGGTCTTCACAAAAGTCTGTATGATTCCACGTCCATTGCGGTCTTCGATTATCGATCGAAGAATATTTATGAGTCTGTTTAGTCAGAGTTGATATTTATGAGTCTGTGAACTAATTTTATGAAACTAGGAGGTTTTCTAATGGATTTCGAATATTGTCACGCACAATGGAATATTTCTTTTGTCATGAAAATATTTTAACATATGAGTGTGAGAATGTACCAGTTTCACTATTTAGTGCATTTATTTTGTAATTTATTTATCATAAAAGCCGATGCTTTTAGAAACAAAGTTTTATTGGTGCATTAGAAAATGAAATTTACTTCACAAATCCGATGTGACTTTAAAACTATTGACGTACTTGTCACATTGTTGAAGTATTTTAATGCTATCTACGACGATACGCATCTGTTGTTTTTATTCAAACCCATTTGGATTAACTTTATGGAAAGTTGTTTGCTCTAAAGTGCTTTGAAGTGGAAACATAATTTACTTTCACAAAATCGGCTTGTTTAAGAAAACAGTTTACTTTCCACTTTCTATAAAGCGAAAAGAAGTTGTCGACACTAAAAGGATTTAAGATGAGAGCTTTTCCCCTTTAGTTTCCAAATATAGCCAGAAAACGGAGAGATTGTGAAATGTTTAAACACCCAACTGAAAAACCTGTCGAATCCTATTATGGATATTTCCCGCCCTTTTGTACTCTGTCAAAAGCATGGAAGCTCTCACTCGTAAAAGTCCCCAACCGTTCCGAAAACACCTCGATAAAAACTGAATATGGCTATTTCTGCTCTGTTTCAATATTTCTTCCATGTTGGTCTTTCGGAACACATAATAAAACTTTCGCCTTGAACAAATATTGTTCCTTGGCCGTTTTATTTACCCTTTTATATAGTTAGGGACTGAAGAGAACTTGGCTTAGACCGAGGGCAATAAATATCAGAAATTCTGTAGCAGAAACAATTGCATTTGATTGTGTGATGAGGTAATTGTACCAAATTGAATTGGGATTTCTTCTATTGACTTTATCTCAGGTTCTCTTCAGAAGTCTCATTGTGTCATCTTAGGATGCGATTTCATTTCTTTTGGATGGTAGTACTATACAACCTTGATTATTCGGAATTCTATTAACCGGGGTCTCCATTAACCGACTTGGCGCCAGAAAATCGAAGTATGCTCTCCATTTTTACTTTCTCGTATACGAAGTATACAAAGAGAAAGTATTGTAATCGTCAAAAAATTCGAACTCGAGATTCTGACGAATCTCCACGTTTTAGACCTCCCCGAGTCCGAAAAACACAATTTTGGAATTATGTCTGTGTGTCTATATGTCTGTGAACACGAAAGCTCGAAAAGTATTAGATCTACGGGGATGAAATTTGGTATGTGAACTTGACACATAATTTGTAGGTTTCTATCAAATTTTGGACAAAATCCGTCAACGGGAAGTCTGTCTGTCTGTATGTCCGCGGTCATGTGAACGCTGCAACTCGAAAACTTGAAAAGCTAGATGGATAAAATTTCATAAACAGTTCTATCGTTAGGTCCGTATAAAATTTTGAGTCAAATCCGTCAGCGGGTTGACTGTCTGTCGGTCTGTATAATCGCATCTCCAACGAATCCGCTATCTCCACGCGCATGCGTACTGGACGCAATCTTCTGTGCACGATATTTATTGACTCCCGCTTGGCGCTTTTTTCATCCGATACTCCATGCGCATGCGTACTGGTAGCAATCTGTGCACGCGGAAGGATTATGCGACTTGTCCTTGATCCAGCAAGAGTAGAAATCGGTACGCATTTAATCGGAACGCATCTCTTTGAATTTGATTCTTTACCTAAATATTTTCTGATAGTCATTGGATCCTGGGTTACAATAGGTTCGAATTTTTTTATCCACGCGGGGGGATGGAACAGCACTTTTTTCGAGAAGTATACGAGAAAGTTTAGGGGAGAACACTCCCGTTGGTTTTTTAATGAAGTCGACTAGTTTTTCAGAAATGAAAGTGTCATAGTTGGCTTTGGAGCCGATTTTATAGCTCAAGAAGTTTAAAAAATAAGAATACAGTTCCATCCTTCAGCATTTCAATAGTGATATGAGAAAATTCCATGTACTTTACATGAAAAAAATGGCGCTGTTAATGTGTCAGAAAGATTCGGATTGTTGAGCTTGGTAAAATATTCCTTTGAGAACACAGCCTTAAAGAATCATTGAGAAAATGCAAAAGAAACAGCGAAAATCTGTAACATTCTCGCTAATCCTCTTATCTAAACTGATTAACCCATCATCTGCCATTGTCCCTAATTTGGGACGCTTGTTTTCTAATTATTTTCGCTTAATTTGGGACGCTTGTTTTCTAATTATTTTCGCTTAATTTCGGACGCTTGTTTTCTAATTATTTTCGCTTAATTTGGGACACTTGTTTTCTAATTATTTTCGCTTAATTTGGGACGCTTGTTTTCTAATTATTTTTGATTAATTTGGGACACTTGTTTCCTCATTATTTTCGGTTAATTTGGGACGTTTGTATTCTAATTATTTTCGCTTAGTTTGGGACGCTTGTTTGCTAATTATTTTCACCTAAACAGTGCAATTTTTAGCTTTGATTGTTGGATATGAATGTTGAACTGACTGCTATAAAAGGTATAAATCCAATAAAAAATCACTTTTCTAATTAAAAAGATAATTCTAATTTAAAGCTAATTAATCAGTTTAGTTAAAAATTTCAGAAATAGCGTTTTCTTTCATATTTCATTCATGTTATCATATTTGTGTAGCTCTTTTTTGAAAAAATGAAGTAATAGAGTTTTGGCAGGTAATGGGTTAATGTTTCAAAAGTGCTCATAAGGAGTTTGTTAACTAAGAAAAGAGTTCGTTAAAATATGGATGCTTGGTAATACTTGTGATCGTATTTTCATAATTTCAAACAAATAATTTTGGAATACCTTGTTGACAGAAAAGAAATCGTGATTTGAAATTTATTCTCTATTAACCGAGTTTTCGATTATCCGAGATAGTTACGGTCCCAATCAGCTCGGATAGCAGAGGTTTTACTGTAATTTGCGACTAGAGTGAACTTGGCTTAAACCGAGAATGATAAATATCCCAGAAATTCTGCAGCAGAAACAATTGCATTTGATACTGTGATTAGGTAATTGCGCCAAATTGGTAACTGCGCCAAATTGAATTGGCATTCCGTCTATCGATTTTATCTCAGGTTTTTTTTTTTCTTTCGGGAGTCTCATTTGTGTCATGTGAGGATGCGATTCCATTTCTTTTGGATGGTAGTATCGTACATAGCAATCCAATTGCTTTTTTGTTGTAGTCGTCATTAAGGTAGTGCGAAACAGATGTCGATGGCTTGTGAAAGAAAGTTTTTACGAAGGGAAACAGTCGTAAAAGTTATTAGAATTAGAGCCTACGTCAACTTTTTATGAAAAGTTACATTTCGCTGAGTAATTAATGAATTACTAATTATTTTTGTTATGTTTACTGTTGGATTGGTTGATTTCATTTGACATGGTAAACGAAGTATAATTATCGACATGCTCGCAAAATAATAGTAGTGTTATTATTATTTTTTTAAATATTTTAGAATTATTTTGATGCTCGCCTCCTCTGCGCTTCGCGTGATAACACTCTTAGGTTGAGAATTTTCACCGAAGACTACAAGCTAACATTTTCATTTCTTGTACCTTCTGCACCAAGTTATTATACACAATCGATACAACATCCACTCTCCGAACTGGGTGTAAGCTTTGAAACAGGACGGATGGTACACGATCGATAGAAACATATTTAACAATATCGCCAGAAACAGTGGATAATTAATTATTCAACTTCATTTCTTGTGGATAAGATTCCTTGTGCGCTCATTCCTTCTACCTGAAACTTAAACTTGAAAAGTCTTTTCAATGGCGAGAATGCTTAGTGGGGAAAGGGAGAAATTGAGAGAACAACATTTCGGTGGAAGTTTTTTTTTTCTTTGAATGATAATATTTACCTAGAGAATGTGGCTAGCAATTTATATTTTGTCCTTTTCTGTTAATGTTTTAATGCAGAGTTTAAGGTTCACTCCACTAGCATTTCTGAAGTGGTCGAAAACCAGCGGGAGTGGCCTCCCCTAAACTTTCTCGTATACTTTTCAAACATTTGTCATTTCCCTTCCCCCTGCGTGGATAAAAAGTTCGAACCAACTGTAACCCAGAATGCAATGACTATCAGAAGGTGTATCATTGTAGATTATAGTGATAGTAAAATATTGAGGTGAAGAATCATCTTCAAAAAGATACGTATGTATTAAAACTTCGCAATATTTATTTTTTTTATCAAACTCGAGCAATGCAAGTTCCGCGTGCGGAGAAGAAAACAGAATAGCTTCCAATATGCAAGTAAAACGAGACGCTCTAAATGTTTGCTTCCTTACAAAATCTCGCCGCCAGAATTGGTTTTCGGCAAACTGACAACTTTTCGAGTGTCCCTTCTTTGCACAGGCATTTATGCATGCGCATGGAGTTGAACAAGTATGCTATTATACAGACCGACAGACAGTCAGTCCGTTGACGGATTTGGCCCAAAATTTTATATGGACCTATATTCATGACGATAAAACTGTGTATAAAATTCTATCCATCTAGCTACTCAAGTTTTTGAATTATAGCGTTCGCATGACCGCGGACATACAGACAGACAGACTTCCAGCTGACGGATTTTGTCCAAAATTTGATAGAAACCTACAAATTATGTTTAAAGACCACATACCAAATTTCATCCCCGTAGCTCTAATAGTTTTCGAGTTATCGTGTTCACAGACAGACAGACACACACAGACAAACAGACAGACATAATTCCAAAATTGTGTTTTTCGGAATCAGGGAGGTCTAAAACGTGGAGATTCGACAAAATCTCGAGTTCGAATTTTTTGACGATTACAATACTTTCTCTTAGTATGCTTCGTGTACGAGAAAGTAAAAAACTGATACGATAGCCTTGTAGATAGATATTCACTACTTTGCTTATGTCTCTTTAAGTTATTTTGATATAACAGCTACGGGATATATCATATGTCTAAAACAACAGACACGGCAAAGCATACGAGAGTTTAATGTAACACTGGAACCATTTGCAACATAAGGCATCTTATGGCAACATGCAACAATCACATATATAAATATGCATATAACCTCTACAAGTGTTTTTGCGTCAATAAAACGTTTTAGAAAATTTGACATACAACATTTTGATATGACAGTAACGATTCATTATTTTTGGTGAAATAATTTTCTCAGCGGACTTTATGCATGATTTTGATGAGCATTACTTTATCTTGCGTCGAAAAGTGTGACATCATTCAAACAATAAATTTAATATACAGTCGGACCTCTATTTAACGAAGTCGCTAAATCCCGACAAAAAGTTCGTTATATGGAAAATTCGTTAAATAGAGATTCGCCTATTAAAATACTTTAAACTACACGAAACAGATTTTAAATTCACAAACACTAAATATTTTTAACAAAAGTAATTAATCACACCTTTATTTTGTAAATTAATATTTGTTTTATATATCTTACCCATCAAAAAGAAATCTGCAAGGAAAACAAGAATAAAACAAAACATTGTCCGGGAATACACTGTATTTTCAATTTTAAAAAATAATTTTATATTAAAATTAGTGAATTTTAGCATTTCATCATACGAGGGTTTGTTGATTTCTGCATCATGATCATTTCCATCTTCATCGTCTTCGTCTTCATCACAATTCATTGCTATATTGTTTTTATTTTTCACACTGTCCACTTCAAAACTGCCTCATCCACATCTTCATAGACACATGCTTTTAAACGTTTTGAACAAGAATTGGATGAATCATAATTTTGTATCTTATCACGATTTTTTATTATGGTTGATAAGCTGTTTGAAGGAATACCAAACTTTAAAGCAATATCCTTTTTCTTCACGCCTTTATCCACCTCATAAAGAATGAGATTTTTTTATTTGATGCTCAAGCACTTTCGGTTTGACATTTTCCAGCTTCAAAGTCATTGATCACCATTAAAATGTGCTAAAGAAAGAATAAGTTTGAAATGTTCACAAATGTTGTGAGAAATAGGGAGGAAAAAAATATTAGATCACAAGAAAAAGTTCGTTAAATAGAGAATGCACTTCGCTCGTTGGAGGGTATTTTACGAAGAAATTCGCAAAATGTTCTTGGTTCCAAGGAAAAGTTCGCAAAATAGAGAAATTCGTAAAATAGAGGATCGTTAAATAGAGGTTCGACTGTACTTCATTCACTTTCAGTAGTGGTTTTAGATTTTGACAATTCGGGATAATTTATTGACGATTTGCCTTATCAGAAATATTAGCTTGCATTACAAGTTTCTCCTGCCATTATATATAATATGAGAAAATATTTTCCATGTTAAATTAATTTTTCATATACGGTCACAAACACTTATTCACTCATGTAAAAAGTGAATAAACAACTTTATCTATTGAAATGCAAATACGAGGGCAGTTCAAAAATTAAGGTAACAAGGCTTCTGAGAAAAAACCTTTATCCACGAATTCAAAGAGCTATATGACAAAATAAGACACTGGTATATATTACTTTTCTACATAGTCATCATGGTTGCCGAAACATTTCTTCCATTGGCACACCAGTGCATCGAAACCGGCATAGAAGAAATGCTGAACTCCCTGGTGCCTCTTCCGAAGCGATGAAAATCGCTTGGTGCGAGGTACGGGCTTTAGAGAGGGTGTTCCTGTAGCTCCTATCGCTGGTGAACATGCCTGGCCGCCTCGATCTTTGCTGCTCGCACACATCTTTGCTGCCTTAATCGAATTCCGTGTACCAAAATCACACCTATTTTCGTGATAGTACACTCGCTCCGTGCACTTCCACCAGATGCCGATGAAATTTAGTTGGGGAAGTTTTCTTTAGGCGGAAAAACCTTATCCCACTTCTTACTTCAATTGCCGATCACGTTTCCGTCAACGCTTCCATCTTCTGAGACTTCGGCGCGTTACTGCATAACTGCTTCCATCTCTCGGCTGCGTTCGAATGCTGAGACGATTATACGAATTTTACCATTGAGAATTAAATTCCCTATCTAGAGAGGGAATTTAATTCGCACGGGGAATTTTTTCTCCCGTCAGCGCTCTTGTTATTTTACCCTTTGAAACGCTCTTATGATTTCATATTTATTTTTTTGTGTGTCTAAATCATCCGGTAATTACGCGACATAATAGTGCTCAATAGGGATTAAATATAAAATTAGGAAATTAACGGAAATTTTCCACAGTTTAAACTTCAAATTAAGACATTTTTAAATTTTCCTCCGCTAATTGATCCCATCAGATTTGCCGATTTGCATTGTTTCGCCTCAAGTCTGAAAAAATTCCACTTTGCGTTGAAGGTTCATTACCAAAATGTAATTATTTTGTTTTCTCGGTGCTGATTTCCAAGGAACGAATTGCTTTATTCATCATTACATAGTTATTTTTTAAGTTGTTAATTAGCAGGCTAATTATCAAACTTTTTCACTTTTATTAAGAAGCTGAAATTAATTGCATTGCGTTTGTTCGCCATCAGGAGTTGAGTCTAAGAGGCTTATCTGAGTTTGAAAATCAACTTATGTTTTGAAGATTTGTTTCATTAAATGCTTTTTTCCCCACTTGTATAGGTATGCTGGTGTATTATTTTGTAAACAGTCGTGGTCTGGATGATTACGATATAGTCAATTTACATTTTTTGTTGCTGCACTCACTTTAGATTTTATTATATTATTATTATATGATAATTAATTGCTCTCTTCTTAACGTATTTAATTACAACCATATTATTACTATGA
>BGPR01001361.1:243819-266180 GCA_013235015.1 Araneus ventricosus | reverse complement strand
AACAGAGTAAATAACCAGCATATGATATTTTCTATTAGTTTTACTACCAAAAATTAAAGTGAATGTTGATGTGACCATTCCTCTGACGAAAATAATAATAATAATAATCGGAGCTCCACGTATACAATTTCCCTCCTTGCCCAGTTCACTCGATAACACTCTTTCAAAAATGAATATCAAATAACTCATATACAGAAAATTTATTTTAATGCTAAACATATTAAATGCATTTTTTACTGAAGTACTCCAAAGATTTGAAAGTTTTAGAATAATATTGTTTGCTTGAATCTATCGTCGCAACACGAACCGAAATTCATAAACGGCCAATGATATTGTAACTTGTGTGAGAGTGAGGGAAAAAAATCACATTAAAGAGAGCATCTTTTTTTCGTTCAGTTGGCTCCGTGCCAGCCAGAGATGTGTTGACTTTCAGCCCATAGCCCGTCTAAGTTAAAGGAAGAAAGAGTTGCTTTTTCGCTCCAGATTTTCTGCTCAGCGAACGGATTTCGGTTGGGGGGGGGCAGGTTATTTTGCAGCTCAGACCTGCGTCTCTCTTCGTTTGGATTCATTTTATGCCTTTTTTTCAATTTTTCATTACTTTTTTTGGCATTTTCGTAAGTCATTGAACTCTGAGACTGGAAAAGTAAGCAAATAAGATTCGAAACGGAAAATACAAATTTAAAAAATAATTTCAGGGGTTTCTGCAGCTCTAATGGACGAGCCGTCACTGGAAATATGTTATTATATCCTCAGATAGAAAACAACAACTGGCAACAATTTACTCTAATAATATCTTCAAAATAGTTTAAAGTGAGGATAGGTTGGGTTTTTTCTTTTGCTTTTGTCTAAAAGTTGCTTAAATTAGACTATGAACATATGCATAAATTAGACTGTTTAAATCAATGGGACTATTATCTTGAACTAAAAAACAGCCTATAAAGCAGTTATAGTCACTAGTAGCCCTCACTAACTGTAAGCGGAACAAATCAAATCAAACCAAATAAATAAATAAATAATAAAACAACGTAAAAAACATCAAATGTTGGTTCAATAAAGAAAATTATTAAGGTTATGCAGTTCTGTATCATATGTGAGAAAGCAAAGGAAGACGAAGAACTGATACAGTGCATAAAATGCCATACTTGGGATCATACTTTGTGCGCAAGTGTGAATTTAAGAATGAAAAAAAAATATTTTTGCTTTAATTGCATTTAAAGAAATTGATGGTCCAATCAGGACACCAATGTCCTTAATTGGACCTATGTCACCTTTTTAAGACTATTTTTTTCCATCTTTAAAGTGTATCTCATAAAAATTTAATTCATTGTTTTGAAAATAAATAAACTACCGAAAATTATAAAACTTGTTTTTGATTCAAATTACTTCTCAGTAACTATACATTAAAAAATGCCCGTATATTCCAAATTCGGCTGCTCTCCCCTATAAGAAGTCCCTCTCTCTCTCTTCTCTCCTTCATATATTCCCCAATACTCAGGGAATACATCGCTTTTGCTCCTTTTCAAATTTATTTCTTACTCAAGATTTCAACATAAAAAATGTCCTTATAGTCCAAATTCGGCTGCGTCATTGCTGCCTACTTACCTGTGACTCTTTTGTTTCAAAGCTATAAGTTTTAAGTTTAAGTGCTTGTAACTGTCTTCATTCTAAAGGCACATTGCTATGTTTTCTTTTTAACATATGTATACTGATATATGATCGCACTATGCTTGTTTTTGCCTAACTAGACCAGTAATGCTGAACTACAATCTGATTAATTTTTTTGTAACTTCTGTTAAGTTCCCCTTTGTCTCTAAAAAATAAGACATTAGTTATGTTTTTAAATATATGTATTATATATAGAGATCTCCTACAAGTTTTGTGGCGTTTTGGCCCAGGAATCAATTCTTCCAGAGACCCCAATAGGAGGAACGTAGTCCTAGGTTAAAATTTAATTCTTCTTGACTTCCGCTAACCAAAATAAATTTGAATTATAGACGATATTTCAGCTTTATATTAGTAGGAGGCATCATGGTTCAGAGAAAATTGAATTATCGACAAATTTGATGATATTCTGAATAAAGCTTCACCTTATACAATACTGTGGTTGTGTGGAAACAATATGCTTCTGAAGCACAGGTTGCTGTCCGAGAATTGTTGAACACACTACTACAAAAATTATATAAATGAAAACTAGAAATATGAAAAACAAAATGTCTTTACTAACTTATTACATTAATTAATGACATTTATAAACAAAAAAGTTTCAAATATCACGTGAGATCCCTTGTTTGCGTGTAATATGTCCTTAAACGGTACCGATTTCACGCCAAGGGCTTTTCATAATCATCTGAGGAGTTATAGAGTGTATATAGCTGTACTATGTCAGTTTATGTAAATTAGCAAGGCATCTGATACAATACAATCTTTCACATATTCCGACATGAAAATCCTAAGGAGTTAAATCTGGAGATCGGATGATGACTACTGATTGAAATTTCTTTACATTTCACATCAGCCCACACCTAGCCCATCTATCGACTGTGGGGAGAACAACACAGGAAACAAAACCTGAAAGCTTTACAAGCAAATACTGGACAATGAGACAAATACTTACTGTTCCTAAAGTTAATTTTTTTTTTGTATTGTAATGTCCAATGGACGCACTGTGTTATTCTATGAAAACTGCCCCCCCCCCAAAAGAAAATTATTGCCTGTAAATAATTTAACTATTAGGGCGGGTGATTTGAACCATCAAATAAACATTTAGTACAGTTTTGTCTTCCCACATGTTTTCGCAAGCCGTATCTCTGTCCCAGTCACCTTAGAGAAATCGAATTACCGTGACCACTAGTATCTGGAATTAAACCACCCTGGCCACACTAGGTTGTGGAAAACTGTGCCTTATCGCTCTTCGAGGCACCTGTCTGTACAGAAAAAAGCTACCCCCCTCACCCTCCAAACTTCCTGGGGCAATTAGACCATTAGGCGTGCTGATAGTTGGAACTTCACTGGGCGCAATTCAAGACAATTTTTTCTGCCCACTGGGTTTTTTGAGCCATCTCTGTCACAGTAAAACGCAGAGAAAGACTGACAAATTTAAAGTAAAATATATTTTAAATTAACAATAACAATGTCAGGTTGTTGAAAAACCAGCCAATTTCATTTTCAAAGTCCCAACTATCCGAGGAGAAAAAGTTACCCCTGTCACTTCCAAACTTTCTTGCCAGTAAATAATTGTAGGACCATTAGGGCGGCCACAGATAGCTTGGTCCATCAACAAACGATCTGCCAGTTTTGTCTGCCCACCATTGAGCCATCCCAGCCAACGGTGAGCTGACTAGCCTCTATTTGCCTTTCTTTTCTCATTCGTGCCTTGTGGCCGCCAGTTCTACAGAGTCGTCGTGTCAGCGTGTCGCCTCCATTGTCAGTCTCAATAACAAGTGATTTGTCTAAGTATTTGTTGGCACAACTTCCGTTTCCAGACTTTTGAGGGTTTTGCTAAACGTCATTGTAATGAATAAACACCGGAGATTTTCGAGAGGAGCTTCCCGTGTTGTGTACAAACCGCAGTGGGGTGTCTGAGTTCTTGACGGGCCCTAGATCGTCTGGATCCCTCCCTCTTTTTTAACATACACTCTTTTCCTTAACTGTGACCGATGTAATTCTTGTATTGGCATTCGAAAGAAGACAGAAAGATTTCTGACGCCAAATTTAGTGTTTGGTAAATAAATAAACCCATACTCTGTAAATTATTTATATTTTTGCTATTTAAAAGAAGACATAAAGATTGAATGCTAAATTTGATGTTTGATAACGATGGACGAATACCCGCAAAATTATTTTATATTTTTGCTATTTAAAAGAAGACAGAAAGATTTCGACGCCAAAGATGCTTATAACGAGATGGAACCCATACTCTGGTAAAATTTTATTTATATTTTGCTATTTGAAAGAAACATCTTTGGGACGGCAAATCTGACGCTGCTGTGGACAATACCAATGAATTGAATTGCCAGTTTTGATGAGATGATTACCAGTATAATTTACGATTACCAAAAAACAATTATAAACAGAAAATAATGGGTTGTTGGAAAAGAAATGATAGAGGCATATAGCAGAACACAATAATGTCTATTGGACCATTAAACTGACAGCGGTCAAGATCTTATATTAAATGGGTTGTAAACTGAAAGTTACAATTATTTGTGAAAACCTTAATCCACTAACTCATCAGGGTGCAATCTCCCTTTTTTGGGATAACTTTCTCATTATTCATTTTATGGACTTGGGTGAAATGAATGAAGGGGAAATATGTGTTTCTCAAATGTTGATTTGAAATAAACGTTTAAAATAAATTTAGTATAAATTACCTTTGGACTGCAATTTTATAAATTCGGCGATATTCCTCCTACCTAAAAGGTTTGCCAAATAAAACCCATCGAACCATATGTCTGTATTAGATTGGACAATATGCTAGTTGTTCTTGAAACATGTAAAAATTAATTTTTACCTGTTACATAATGGTATTTCAGAAAGCAAAAAATTTGATTCCTGGTTGAGAAATCTATATTTGTCATGAAAAATTAGTGCTTCAAACTGTGTAATATTAATTAAGTATGTTTTAAACTAATATAATGAAATTACAAGAAAGAAATGAACACAAACTTTATCAAAAAACCCGAAAGAATTTTGACTAAATGTGGATGCTTCTGGAGATATTGCTTGCACCAGGACATATTGGTTGGATGGCTTTTAAAGAATAAAATAAACGGACAAAAAAATAACAAGAACACTGAACTATGTTGTTGTGGAATGAAGAAATGAACCAATGAAGATAATGTGTAAGAAAAAAGTTGACAGAGTTGCATAAGACGCAAATACGAAACTGAATAGAGAGAAACTCATTCATAAATTTAAAGCTAACACTGGCAACTTCTTCTGAATTTAGTTATTCTTTCACTTTTTTTCCTGTCAATTTTCTATAACTGGTAGAATTTGAGATCTTTTCTGCTCAAACTCTTTCTAGAGAATTGCAGTGTTTTGTTGAGTTTTTGAAAGATGTATACACAAACGTATGTACACATATAGAAGTATAAAGGATTCTATAACATAACACTTCAGCCTACCCCCTCGAATCTGGAGCCTAACACTGTCGGTTGAGAGTACGTGAAACTTAAAAAAAATTACATCATGAGATAAAAACACATGAAAGGGTCACAATTATACATAAAGAAAGAAGAAATATAACGAAAAAGTGCATATAGAGAGAGGTTTACAACTGAGTATGGGACAGGATATACAAGAGTGCTATCATATGAGGTAAAAGGGTAGGAAATGCTCTTTAAGTTACGTTGTTTCATGCTTAAAGGTAGCTCCATGATTCGGGGCTGTTGTTGTTTTGACGATAAGAAATGGTAATGTATTACAACCGGTTGTATTGATGATTATTGTCGCAACCATCCAGAATTGTGGGACTGTTTGTTCTCTCTTGTTCTTTACCCTTAGGATCGCTGAAATTGTTACCTAGGGTTGGCAGTGATGTGGGAGGGTGAATCTTTTCGAATGAATCAATGGAAGATTTGGTGGTGGTTGGTTGCTGTTCTTAGTTAGTGTGCTCTGTCACCCAATCCGGGCATAAAATATATACAAGAGACTTATCATATGAGTGCAGTGAAAGGGTAGAATGTTTTGAAGGTTACTGTTTTACAGCTGTACCCATGATTCGGGGCTAGTGTTGTTCAGATGCGACGATAAAGAAAAATTGATAATACATAACTGGTTGTATTGATGATTACGTCACCATCCTAAAAATCGTGAGACCATTTTTTTTTTTTTTTGTTCTGCCTATTCTTATAATTTCTAGTGCTGGAATTGTTGTTACCCAGGCTGGGTGGAGTGAAGAGAGAATTCTTTCTGAATGAATTATAGAAAGACTGGTGGTAGCTGGCTGCTGTTTCTAAGCTATGTGCTCTGCTGCCTGGGTATTCAATGAATCTCTGGTTCCTGGGAGGTGAATTCAGCATCTACTTAGGCATGTGCATGCTGCTTTTGGACTTTTAAGTGTAGTCTTGGTGCATCTCTATAGGAATGCATTTAAAATCATCTATATTTGTCTTGAGAGTTTGCTGGATAGGCGCTCTTCCACCAATGAATCCATGAACAGGGCTCTGTCCCTTGTGGTGATGAGGTGAGCATTTCGTAGTATACAAAAAAATGTCATCAAGATAAAATTGAAACGAGTTGAAATCAAAAGCATCAAATCTAAAATTATTGCTGAGACCTCCAATCATCGCTTTTAAAATCTGAGTCCAACTTCAACGGTCATTGTAAAAAAAAGCTTTGCTACAAAGAAGGGACAATTTTTTTCCCTTCTTTTTTTACATTACTGTTCATTCTTAAAAGTTTATCAGTTTGTAGGTTAAGAAACAAAGAAGCATTTTTTTTTAAGAATAAAGGCACCATATATCGAAAATGGTTTGAAATGGAATAGAAATCTGACAACTAGGTCTCATAAGAGGTCAAATGTCACCATTTTAATTTTTGATAAGGCCCCAGGATAATTTCCAACTGAACTTCAAATAAGACGAAGGTATAAGTAATTTTATATTACTGAAAAAAGACATAAATGGCAATCTATCGACATGAAGAATATTACTGGTTAATCTCAGAAAGAAAACCATTACGTTATGAAGATTTATAAAATTTTAGCCACGAGTTTACTGTTTCTGAAAATTCATGTTTATCAATACAGATAAATTAGTAAAAATATACTTAAAAAATATTAAGCCTAAAATTTATTGAATTTTGGGGGGAATATTGAACGGAAATAAAATTGATACACTGGGGAAAGCTATTTTTTTTGAATTTGAAAGCGGAGAAAAAAAAATAGTTTTAAAGAGATAATATAACCAGTTACAGAGGAAAAAAACATTAAAATTTCAAATTAATTTAAATTAATTCTAAAGGAAGTTAATATTTTGAAACCGTTTCAAGTGAGAGATCTACTACCAAAGAATAACCTGCCCATTACAGTTTGTAATTTTAGGTCCAAATCTGTCTGTCCTAAAGGAACATAGGTAATGTTTGTAACATGCATGTCACGCAGTTTACAGAAAGAATAACTGGCCATGAAGTTTTGTAGTTATAGGGTCCAAATTTTGGTTTGTCCATACAGCGTTTTGATAGAATATTTTTTTGCATCATGTATAAACACAAGTAGTTTGAGACAGAATAACTGTCTGCAAAGTTTGCAGTTTAGGTCTTAACGATTTGTCCTTAAGGCATTTTGATATAATATTTGCATCATCATGCGTATTGCAGTTTACAGGACAGAATAACCTGTCTGCGAAATTGTAAACTTCTAGGTCCAACGGTTGTCCTAAGTAGGAGTTTTGATATAATATTTAATATGCGGCCATACACTTACAGATTGTAGGTACAGCTTTAGTAAATATTATCAAATTGAAAGTGGTGGTCATAATAATAAAAAAAATAAGCTAACTTAGTCGGTGGGAGGTAAGAATACTTATCACTGTAATGTAAAATTATAAGGAAAACTTAAACGATATTAACAGCTGTCTGAGAAATGAAGTTAAGAAATACCCTGTTCACCCTGAAGAGAAACTGAAGCATGACACACTCTTTTGAAAAAAACACAGAAGAAGAGTAGTTTGTTATCATTTCCAAATACTCACAAAAGCATGCTTTTGATGTGGAAAAGTAAATAAGAACTATATCGAAAGGTCTGTTGATACATCTATTCTTCTTTTGAGAATGAAAAACAAGTCATGGAGCATTTGAACTATATTATTTCAAAACTTTCTTTCAAATGTGTTCTCCTCCGCTGCACACAATATGAGTAAATCAACCTGGGTAAGGTTTTATGTTTGGATAAGAGGCACACAAGACACTGACAACTATATAGGCGTGCCTACCCCAACAATACACCCATCAGATACATACTCGAACTCCAGCCGAGATGCTCAGCCGTGTATTAATAAAATAGTTTTCTTGACGACAACTGCTCACCACTGTTCTCAGGGTCCAACTCATTGTGATTCAAATGACACTTGTATGCATTCATAGGCTAATAATATGTTTGGGTGGTCTGTTTCAAAACATTCTATAGACTGGTGTATATGTGTTATTCACAATGTCGGTTGTGCTAGAAGGGCATTTGACACGAAAGCTGCAGGACATATGAGTAGTCAAGATTAGAGCGTCAAACCTCACTTAACGCTGTTATATATGTTATAAAACATTCAGAGCATAATGTTGGAGATGAGTAGTTTATCTGGTGGCAAGGGCCTCATTCGTTAGTTGCTGTTTGTAGCCTTCAAATCAATTGTAAAAAGTACTCAATTAAAATGTATTATTCTTTTCATTCATTTTATTTAAGGAAATTCAGCTATAAAGATGTCAGTCTTCTCTTTAATAATTTTAGAGTAATCTACCTTTTTATTTTTATGCAAGGTCAGTTCTTTAAGTTAGTTGCTATTGTCTTTCAAATCGTCTGAGCCTATTAAGAAAAATGTTTTATCTTTTCTTTATTTATTAAGGAAATTCAGTTGATAAAGATGTCAGTCTTAACTCTCTTAACAATAATAATTTTGAAATGAAATCAGTTCTATTTTTGATACAGCAGTGAACTCTACGTTAGCATTGCCAGGGTTGCCTACAAATGCTTTCCTGTAAACATTGATCTTAAAAGGTATTTCTTTCATCTTTCATTTATTTTTTAAGAAATTTCTGACTAATAAAGATGAGTGGGCTTAACCTTAACAATAGTTTAGAATGATGACAGTTTATTTTGATGGCAGGTAGTCTTCAATGTTGTGTTGCATTTGTAGCTTACAAAATCTCTTCAAAAAATCGATGATAAAAGAAGGATTATCTTTTTCTTTCGCTTTATTTAATGAGATTTCTCTAATAAAGAGATATGAGTCTAATCTTAATAATACAACTTTTAAATGAAAGTTTATTTTTTTGATGGCGGTTGTCTTCACGTTAACATGTTTGTAGTTTACAAATCGTTCAAAGTCATCATTGGATATTTAAAGGTATTACTTCTTTGCACCTTTCATGTTAACTTGGAAATTTCAATGAATATAGCTTAACCTTACAATTAATAATTTTGAACATTGATACATTTGAGTGGCAGGCAGTCTTACGTTATGTTGCTTTGTAATTCAAATAATCGTCACAATGTCACGTTGGTATTAAAATGTAATACTTCAATTATCATTTTAACGAAATTTCAGTAATATAAGATTGGAGTTTTAACTCTTTGCAACAATAATGGGAATAATATTATGAAAATCGGTTTAGTTTTTTTGATGGTGGCATTGTCTATGTTATTGGCTGCCTTAGGGGACTCAAATCGACTCGTAAACTTTGACAATAAAGTATAATGATTTTTGTTCATTTCATAGCGGAAATCTCATTAATAAAGATCTGAGCATATAAAATATTAAATGGCCCTAAAACAACATTAAAGTATAGGGGTTTAGAGACAAGTAATCAAACTTCCTCTCGAATTTCCACAATGAAAGGGATTAAATATTCTCCGTTTTGATATAGTTTTGAAGTATTGTGTTCAGAGAAGATTCGGATTTTTTAAAAACCTTATTGGTAGTAAAAATGAGTAAAAAGGAGTGATGTAGTCAAACGGAATAGTTTTGTAAGAGAAAACCCTGCAGTGGTTACAGTTAAGAATTAATTATTTTAATAAAAGACCAGCACTACTCTGTTTTAAAGTAACTTGTGAAATATGGTAGGCTTGTGAGCTCAAAACGAGGAGGGTGCAAAAAATTCATCAAGAGAATACAAATTTTAAAAAGTCTTTTTCAAACTAGATGTGAAATTTCCTGTTTTCCAACAGAGTAAATAACCAGATAGATATTTTCTATTAGTTTTACTACCAAAAAATTAAAGAATGATGTGGTATTCCCTCGACGAAAATAATAATAATCGGACTCCACATATACAACTTCCTCCTTGCCCAGTTCTACTGATAAATCCTTTCTTAAAAATGAATGTCAAATAACTCTCATACAGAAAATTTATTTTAATGCTAAAACATATTAAATGCATTTTATATACCTGTAAAGATTTAAGTTTTAGAATATATTGTTTGTTGAATCTATCGTCGCAACACGAACCGAAACTCATAAACAGCCAATGATATTTACTTGTGAGAGTGAGGAAAAAGAAAAAAAAACATCAAAAAAGAGCATCTTTCTTTCGTCAGTTCAATTCGTGTCAGCCAGAGCTGTAGACTTTCAGCCCATAGCCCATCTCTAAAGGATGAAAGAGAGTTGCTTTTCACCTCAGATTTTCCGCTCAGCGAACGGATTGGAGGGGCAGATTATTTTGCAGCTCAGACCAGTCTTCGTTTGATTCATTTTATACCCTTTTTTTTCAATTTTTTATTACTTTGTTTTGCATTGAACAGCTCATTGAATTTTGAGACTGGAAAAGTAAGCAAATAAGATTCGAAACGAAAATACAAGTTTTAATTTCAGGGTTTCTGTACCTGCAGCTCTAATGGACGAGCCGTCACTGGAATATTTATTATATTTCTCGGATAGAAAAACAACTGGCAACAATTTACACCTGTAATATTACTGTAATAATATCTCAAATAGTTTAAAGTGAGGATAGGTTTGTTTTTTCTTTTGCTTTTGTTTGAAAGTGCTTAAATTAGATCATAAGCATAAGTATAATTTAGACTGTTTAAATCAATGGATATTATCTTGAACTGAAAACAGCTTAGAAAAGCAGTTATAGTCACTAGTAGTCTTCACTAACTGTAAGTGGAAAATCAAACCAAATAAATAATAAATAATAAAACGACGTAAAGGACACCAATCGTTGGTTCAAAAAAGAAAATAATTAAGGTTATGTAGTTGTATCATATGTGAGAAAGCGAAAGAGGACGAAGAACTGATACAGTGCATAATGCCAATGCGGAACATACTCTGTGGCAAGTGTGAATTTAAGAATGAAAAAAATTTTTTTGCTTTAATTGTATTTAAAGAAATTTGGCAATCTGGACACACCAATGTCCAATTGGACCGAGTCACCTTTAAGTATTTTTTCCAACTTTAGAGTGTATTTCTAAAAATTTAATTCATTGTTTTGAAAGTAAATAAACTACAGAAAATTATAAAACTTGTTTTTGGTTCAAATTACATGTAACTGTACATTAAAAATGTCCTATAGTCCATGGCTCTCCCGTATAAAAGTCCCTCTCTCTCTCTCTCCCTTCATATATTCACCACACTAGGGAATGACACAAGCTGCCCTTCCAATTTACTTCTTACTCAAGATTTCACATAAAAATGTCCTTATAGTCCAAATTGGCTGCTCTCCCTATAAGAAGTCCCCTCTCTTTTCTCTCCTTTATACATTCCCCACACTCTAGGAATACATCCTTTTGCTCTTTCCACCATTATAGTCTTTGCTCTTTCCACAAAAAAAATCTTATATCTAATTCGGCTGTCTAATTCCCTATAAGTCCTTATCTTCTTCATATATTCAATACATTACATCCTTTTGCTCCTTTCCAAATTTATTTCTACTCAAGATTTCAACAAAAAATGTCCTTATAGTCCAAATTGCTGCTCTCCCTATAAGAAGTCTCCCCTCTTTCTCTCCTTATACATTCCCCAATACTAGATATCGTTTTGTCCCCTTCCAAATTTTTGTCTTTTGTTCTTCCAACAAAAAAAATGTCCTTATAATCTAAATTGGCTTCTTCCCTAAAGTCCCTCTCCCCTTCTCACCTATATTCCCCAATTCAGAGTAGCACTGCCACCCTTCCAAATTTATTTCTTACTCCAAGATTTCAACATAAAAATTTCTGTTCAAATTGTTTAAATGTCTGAACCATTTCATGACAAATGGTCCCACTTTAAAGGAGGATTCGAAAGAGAGAGAAGAGGGGAGGTGCATTCTATCTTAAAATAGATTCATGCCGGAGCAATCGCTATCTCCTCAATGTTCTTAATTAATATATGCCTCCCCTTTCTGGAGTTTGAGGCAATGTATTTGAGAAATTAAGAGGCTAAGAGCATTCAATAAATGGTTGGCGAGGGTTGGTGCATCGGGAATCCATCTGGAGGCCAAAGTTAGCCTGTTGTAGTGCAGGAAATGGATTTCGGAGGATTTGCTAAATTAGTTATCTTTTATGAGGGGCGAGGTTTGGGCTAGAACACAGAATTTCCATTGTTTCTATATTAAAATAAATCTAGATGAAGATATGGACTCTAATAAAAAATAAGCTTTATGTATAAGTATGGAGATCACAACGTTTTGATAACGATTTTTTGTTGAAATAGGATCAACGTCAATGGAAATAGCTGTTATATATCTCGAAAAATGAAATTCATATCTAAAAGACAAAAAGCAATAATAGCAAATTTAATTGGTGCGCAAGTGCTGCATCATCGGAGGAAAATTGCGAAGTACAAAGATATAAATAGAATTAAGGGAAGTTTAATTAGAAGAGTTTAAATACAAAAAAATACAACAAACGATGAGGGATAAGAACTGGTGGATGACGTCATGAGGCATTCATCCATGCAGATTCAAAACCAGAATGAGTTTTGTAGAGAAAAAGACTAAGGTCTAAATTTAATAAGAATTTTCCTCTGAGGCCTGAGCCCACTCCAGGAATTGGAAGGAAAACATTTATTCACAAAGAAGAAATTAAAACAGTTTGTTTAAAGACTGTTCAGCTCAAGGAATCGCTAGGAGCAAGGTCGACGATAGGGTGGATGATCAAAGAGGAGGAGCTGCGCGGCGGAAATGCGCGAGGGTCTTTGTTTCCAGTAAGTAGTGAACACCTTGGCTTAATGAACTGATGGCATGAGAGAGTATGACTAATTCTGAAGCTCGTGTTCATGTACGACAAATGTTTAAATGTGGAGGATATGTAGAGAAGTAAGGTACTATAGATATGTAACAGAATTGTTTTTCTAATAAATAGTGTTTTTCGTTTGTATAACTAAACGATCTTTATTTCTGGATGACTCAGAATATTCAGTGTTCTACCAACGCTGTTCTAAAAACATGGTTAAAAGTTTTTGGCATTTCAGCAGTTACACCAGGAAAGAACACGACTGAACTTCTGAAAGAGACATCTACTTTATGATTAATTTTTCTAGACACTTGGAGTTATGAAACATTTATTTTTCCTTAAAAAAGACAGTAGTAGAGATACAGTATTACCAGTGTAGAAGTGATTTAATGAATGTTATTTTTATTCAATGAGCAATGATATTGATATCAAAGGAACATTCATGCGATGAAGATATGAGATATGCGAAATAGGGAAAGTTTTAATTGTAGAAAGTAAACACACAAAATAATAAACAACGAGGGAGGACAATAAGAATCTGGTGAATGATATCATTAGAAATATTCATCCATGCAGATTCAAAACCGAATAGGTTTTCTGTAGAGGAGAAAAAAGACTCAAGGTCTAAATTTAATTTTGAAATTTCCCTAAGGCCTGAACCCATTCCGGAACAGATTGGAAAGAAAAACTTATCCAATTAAGAAGGAATTCAAAAAACAACCTTTAAAAGATAGTCATTTTATACCTTTGTACTCGCAATATTTTCTGGATGATGTGTAGTACTTGGTGCGAACCATTAAATTGCTTCTATTATTGTTGTTTAGTCTTTTTTAGATATTCAATCCACCATATGATGAACATCAAATTACAATTGTTGTTCTGTATTACCGACAATGCTGAAAAAACTTCCTCATCAAAATAATTCAATAAGTATAATTCTTGAAGGTCTAAATCATTTTGCCTAAACTAGAGTTTCGCAATACCAAATGTAGTCTCTCAGAAAATCACAAGTGTGCTTTTGCTTAGTATTCAAAGGCAAAAATGAGACCATCAACTTTGAATAGAAAGATTTGTTTAAAATGTTTGTATTTTGATTATGATTATTATATCTAGATATTTTTAATTGTTACCAAGATACAGAAAAGAATTTTAAATTTGTATGTAGATTGTAGAAACTAAACTTGTTTCAAGTATTTACATAATAAGTTTAAAACCTGCAATTTGTTCTATGATAATATATCACAATACATTATTATAGACTCTTATATAGTTGTTGGCAATTTTCACAATGAATGAAAGAATTTTCTCCTGTTTTCATATTACTAATCCATATTCTAGTTTTTGTACATTTTTATGAGATCGTAAGAATAAAAATAATTCCCCTAGACTGAGGCAAGCCATGAAATATTCAGAAAAATGTTGTCCTTAGTCAAGATACGGGGAGCCAGTTTTATTAACAACTTGAATAAAAAACTGGTTATGATCCCTCACAGATGTCGCCCTAAATGCGTGGAATGAGAAAGGGTATGTAAAAGGAAATAGTTTGACGTGTCACTCTCCATGCTTTTTTATGTCTTCCAAACCGTCATATTCAATCGAAGATTCATTTTTATTAAAAGTTGATGTGATGAAACCAAACACCATTCACAATGTATGCTCATTAAAAAAGAAAATTGACCTGGTATTCTAAAATGGTAAAAATTTAATAGGTTTGAAAGTTCTAATATGTTCAATTTCAAGTATGGAGGAGGTTATTTATTTTTTAACTAGACTATTGTATTACATCTGAAAGCTCTTTGACAAAACCATTCATTAATTTCTTCGTTCTTTCGACAAAAAAGTACCATCTTCACTTATTTTCCATAAAAGTACTATCTTCGTTTAGTTTTCGATAAAAGTGCTTTGGCTCAGTTCATGAGAAAAATACTATCTTCGTTTAGTTTTCGATAAAAAAAGTGCTATCTCGTTTAGTTTGATTGCGCTATCTCGTTTAGTTTTGATAAAGTATATAATTGGCGTTTTCGATAAAAGTACCACTGTATAAGTTGTTGTAGTGTACTACCGACCCAAATTTATTTCAGTTCAAACCGTTATTAATTAAACTTGCTCTGTATATTAAAAAGATAACAACTTTCCCTTCTATGAACACAAGAAAGGGAACCTTAGCTTCCTTTGGAGCTTTCTCTCCTTCTCCCAAGAGGAATTTATGCAATGTAGACCCTTATCTGGCTTTTGCTCATTAAATCCCTCACCAACGGCAAAATGGAAGGAATTCTGCAAAAGAAACTAACTTCTGTTATACCTGCAACGTCTAAGTTGTAGGGTTGGACATCGATACTTTCACAGTGCATGGAAGTCTGGTGCAGAATTCTGGAGCCATGGAGGGTCACATGAAGGATGTTTGTGTGGCGGGGCAGTCTTGAGAATGCGAAACTGGTTCAACATTATCCTGATAATTGAACACTGTTCAAAGAAACAAGGTCCTTCTAATTATCCTCATGTAGATCCACTTTAGATCTCAATCTTGGCACCAGCACCAAAGGAAAATTAACTTACTGATGTTTATTTTTTTATTGTGTTAAATAGCGATGCTGAATGATATGTTGACTAAAAAAGTATGAATCGATATTTGGCATTGGATAATTGCAGAACAAAGCAATCCTGGTTTCATGATTAGATGCAGTATTTAAAAAATGAATTCAAAAGTATTTTTGTCCACAGACCTAAAATATCTTCTAATGGTAAGGTTTCATTGGAACCGAAGGCGACTGGTAAGGTCTGAAACCCGATTCCACCGAAGATCCGTCGTGTGTATTGGAGCCTGCACGTTAAAACATATGCGGACAAACGTCCCTCCTGCTGATGTGGGTGTGTAGCTGAGGGGGTACTCAGGTGCTGTCGTCCTGGTCATCCGATCGCTGTTCAAAAAGTACGAGGTCCGTCCCAAAACAAATTTCTCTTTTGCTCTCAAAATTGCAGGACGTTAATATAACTAAACTAATAAACGTTCCTCC
This sequence comes from Araneus ventricosus, assembly GCA_013235015.1. Lineage (NCBI taxonomy): Eukaryota > Metazoa > Arthropoda > Arachnida > Araneae > Araneidae > Araneus > Araneus ventricosus. The sequence goes on along the minus strand of BGPR01001361.1, from coordinate 250,304 downwards.
TCATTCTCATTTGAAAAAACATTTAGAATGATAACCACTGACTGAAGGATATGTCTCCATTTTCAAAGGGAGTGGTAAACAGTGTCGTAGTCAATCTTGTTATAAATTTTATCAGAATTTCTCCTTAACTTGGTAGACAGATGTTTCTTACATATTTAAGAAGATTCCTTCCCTCTAGGTTCCTAGCCTGAAGTTTGATGCCAAAGAAATCTTGAAATAAATTCATAAAAGCAGAAAAATACATGTGTTCATCGGTTTGTCCACATCAAAAGAAATTCTCGAAAGCGACAAATAAATTGAACAGTAGCGACATGAATTTTAAAGGTGTTCTTCTAGGGTCCATTCATTTCAGGGTGAACCAAAGTATTTTCAGCCTAGTACTTATCTCTTAAGATATTTAATTAAATAACAAATAATAAGCCAAACTTTAGCGTTTTTTGGTTTATTTTTCTGCCAATAATTTCTGAAATAATTACTGCAAGAAAATAAGAATGCATCCTAGAGAGCAAAGAATTATCTTTCCAATAATGTAAGTTTATCGTTTATGGAATGTTTCTTTAATTTCACAAATTTTTAAACCTTAATCAGTGTGTAAGGTCATTAAGGTTACAGATTTCATCTCCAGAAGGATAGGAAACCTAAGGAAGAAAAAAAAAAATTCATGCAGCGTTTCTGTCAGGCACAGAAACAATTCAAAAAGAAGAGAACGGTATTTCGAGAGTCACAATGACAATGAACAAGGATATGAATGGTCTTTGTTGTCGTTGTAGCAATGGTGGCAAGGAAAATGGAATCAAGGTTTGTTCTGACCTGTGCCAGGTAGTTCAAAGTAATGAAAACAAAAGTAGTTTAGCTGCTCAGAAAAACAAGAAGATGAAAAGTAACGAATGTTTTATTGTTAAAGTATTATAAGTACTTAGCAATTGAAAATATTTTTTATCCGAGCAATATTTATCACCCAACCTTATATTCATACGTTAACTGATGTGTTGAAACTGGTGAAATTAAATATAAAATAAGTAAAAAAATATAGAAATATAAAATATAGTTATAATAAAAATATAGAATAAAATTATTAAAATATATAGTTAGCAATAAAAATATAGAATAAATATTAAACATAGGGTTATAATAAAAATATAGAATGCAACATTAAATATAGGGTTATAATAAAAATATAGAATAAAATAAAAAGAGAAGGATAAAATATGAATAAAATATTAAAATAGGTTAGTAAGAAAAATATAGAATAAAATATTAAATTATAGGTTATAATAAACATATAGGGTTATGTGATAAAGAGTAGAATAGCATATTAAATACAGGTTGTATTAAAAATATAGAATAAAATATTAAATATAGGTTAAAATACAAATATATAAAATAAGGCACACAAAACATACAACCATTACATTTATTAGCAGTATTAATTGGTGAAAGCAATGGTTAACATTTACTCATGATTACAAAGGTTTACAGTAATTAATTTTAAGTGGCATCCGTATTTTGTTTTTTTTTAAGTCATTTTGAACTGAGGGCTTCCTCCTTTAGAAGTGGTTCTTTCTAAGATACTCCACTTAACTTATTGTCTTTCCTCATAACTGTTTACTTTGAGAAATGTTTCAAAAAGTTAAATCCAATCATGAAATTAGTGGAAATCTCTCCCATGAAAAGAAACATCATTTACCGTTCAGCAACAGATTCCGACTAAAGAATCTTTGGACGATTTTACACTGGAAAGGGGTGTTAGGCAATGAGTCGGTATGAGCGCATTTCCGAGGTTCTTTGTTAATCGTCGCCTGTAAAATGTAAACATCACCCCACTTGCACCCTTCCTCCTATTTGATGAAATAACTACGTTCGGCGCATGCGCAAAAAAAGCGCGGAGGGTTTAGCCAACTGGTTAAAGGAAACAATAGTCAGACTTTTTGATTAAGTATTAAATACAAATATTCATCCAGGGAATTATTTTTTTCTTATTCTGCATTTGAAATATTGAATATTTTTTCATGATATTAATGAAGGCTTTACAGTGGTAAAACAAAGGAAAATTCTTTTCTTTTATACCGTTTGGTTTTTCGCTATTAAGGTATATCTGACGAAATGTATTTGAAAATGTTGTCCGTTTCTATTTACTGCTTCTCATCAAATATTTGGCTTTGGCGAACCACTTGATTCTCCTGAAAGCTTGGAAGTTTATTGAGATATTTAAAATGAAGATGATGCTTTAGCTTCCAAATATATTAGGAAAACTTTGTTGTTGAAAGAATTTTAAGCTCTTTTCCAAGGTTTATTTGTTTTTCTACATGAATGAATGAAAATTTAGGTCGCCATAAAATGTTTTAGAAATCGTTATTATAATTTCTTGAGTATAAAAAGAGATAAAAAAATTTAAACTTTAACCCTAAACGCAGATGACGTTCAATTTTTTCTAAATATAAATCTAAACATACCGAAAAATTATCGATTTAGTTTTGTTTCAAAGGAGAAGAACAAAATATTGAAAAAGTATACATTTGATAAAAGTAAACAAATATAACCGATTCCTTTTTTCCCACAAACAAATATTTTATAATTGACAACAAATAAAAAAGTTTTCTAGTTTGAATGAATTAATTTGTTTTCATACGCTTTTTCTGAATGAAAAATTTAGCAAAAAGTGCTATTACATTTAGACATTCTGATTAATTTATCTATAATTGTTCAAACACCGTGCATAGCGGATTAATTCTAGCACAATTTGAAGATTTACTAAGTTTTATTTAAGCAGTTTTATTCTCATCTATAGGTTGTACATTTTTTTCTGCAAGTGGCTTTTTTTTCATGACTAGAAGATCCAACTCGCTAAAATGTGATGAGTTAGTTATGTGGTATAATGGGGAGATTGTGATTGATATTTTTTCTTAAAGCTTTGAAGAAAATTATTGTGCTAATATTCTTAGCAATAATTGTAGATACAAAAAAAAAGGAAGATCCAAATCAAAAAAGAACCGATCTCGCACACAAACTTTGCAACTTTGAATTTTTGAACTCAAATTTTGATGAATTTCACTGCAGTTCTTGCAAACTATATATGACTACTTCAGATAAAATTTGTAATAAAATAAAGTTTGTAAATTGGAATGAGAGTAATCGACGATTCTTGAAAAGTAAGGGGTGCAATCTTATGTTACTGAGTCTGGCTAGGAAATTTGATATCTGACATTTATGTCAAATCCTTTGCACCTTTAATTAATCCCTTTACATCACACTTTACCGATTTTCTCTGCCTGCAGTTCTTGAAAATTATATGAATACAAAGTGAAAATTGTACGTAAATAAAGCTTGTAATTGAACAAGCCGCAGAGAGTAATCGATCAAACATCTGAAAAGCAGGGATGCACTATGTTAATGAGTCTGGCCAGGAAAATTTGATGTCTGTATTTTGAAGTCCCCACCATAGCCTGGGCGTGGGTTTAAGTTTATAGCCTTTATTTTCTCATATCTTAAAGAAAGAGAGAAACTATTGTAATCTTCAAAAAAAAATTAGATCAATAGATTTGGTGTCGTTTTAGGACCGCCTTAAGTTCAATTTTAAACTATTTCTGAGCTATACCCACTCATTGCATAATTAATCAAAAAATGCAAGGAGACAAGATGGTGAAATTTGTTATGTGTTATTTCAACTAAAATAAATGTCCGAATCTGTCTCCCAGGATTTTAGAAAACTGGTCCACATGTGTTCCGCTTGAGTGGAAGCCGAAAATCTTCAGTGGAAGAAAATGACGACAGCGAACAAGTTGTTATGAATTATACTTGATCACCAGTCTTAGATTAATGGTTTAAGAGCACATGAAGAATAGAACCTGAACATCTTCCTTTATTCATTCTCAGCCATTCATGCCATGCCTTTAACCTGTTAGCTACCTCGTGGAAACAATTGATAATGTTAAAGGTGGAATTTTGTTCTCCGAGGCACTGGATTACATACAGGAGGAAATGAAAAGTCCTAGAAGCTTTAAATTCATAAAAACTGAAAAATAAACCGAAATAAAAACGGTTTGCAGGGTTATCATAATAAGGGGAAATTCTTAAGAGACAAGAAAATAACCAAAATAAAAGCCGATAGATGAAGTGCTGGCATAGTGGAAATATGCGAGATATTGTAAGAACTGCTCCCAACTACAAACCACAACAAGTGAACAAGAGGTTAAAGGAAGGATAAAGCTTTACAGGTTTTGATGGAACAGTAGAATCAGCGACCATTACCTTTGTTGATTTTGAATTCGCCTGCAAATGTGTGTTGAATTCCCCTGTATAATAAGAACATATAACGTTGTAATAAAAGATTTGGAGGCATTCTGTTTATTTATGTATTCTTTTTTCATTTGTGCACGTTAGCGCCATAATTTTGAGTTTATTTTTCTGGTCTTAAAAACATTCCTGTGACCTAGCATTAACCCTGCAAAACCATTTTATTTTGCTATTTTTCCGGTATTTATGAATTTCTAAAGTTTTACGACATTTCATTTTTAACCATGCAATTAAATCAGTCTAAGTACTGTTAAATATTCAAGTAATTAATTTTACGGTTGCGGTATGAATGTGTTTAATGATAGAGTGCAAGCAATGTGAGAGGAGTGAATGGGGCATCTACTGGGATGAAGCTAAGAAAAAACTCTTCCCAAACCAACCAAATTATCTTTCAGGTTCAATTAAGTAGACCAACATTTGTAAGGTAAAGGAAACATCTATTAGGTTTGGAGATTTTGGAATTTTAGAGTTCGTGCGCTTTAAACCCCCCATCACTAAGGAACACTTGAAATCGCCACTAGATGGCGCTACAACTCCTTTCTCTTCAAAAAAATTTATGTATTACACACATAAATGTAACCAGTGTTATCTTTGTCTAAAATAATGAACGAAGTTTTAGAGATCCTGTTCCATTTTGTAATAGAAAGCCTCGACATTGTGAATCTTTTCAAGCATTGAAAGTTAATAGTTGATCCTATGAAAATTACACTATAAGAAGTACACGATAGACATTAAGAATAAGGAATTCAGCAAAATTTATTTCAAAAATTATTAAATAACTTCCTTCCAAATGAAAGACTTAACCATTTAACAATATTCTATGTCCTTTATCAAAATCTATAACTTTGTGTGGATTTTAGTTAATAGAAATAATTTTTTATGTTAAGTAAATTACTAAATTACTATCATCAATAAATATAATGACAACCTCTAGAAACATACTCTGAAACTCCGATGCCGACCCAAAAGAGACGCTCTTATTAGAACCCCAAGACTGTGAAAGTTGACTTCGGCTGAATTCTACAAACAATAGAAATAAACATATATGTCTAAAAAAACTTGTATGAAGAATTTAAATAACAATTACAAACAAGCCACATTAAACTTCCATAACCAAAATAAATTTATAAATGTAGAATCTTTGTCAGTTATCGGAAAGAATATAGGAATTGTCGACCGTAATGGCCTAAAGTGCTGAACCTGACTGGTTTTAAATTTCAACGACTATAAGTATCCTGCTGATGTTATAATATTTTCTATTTCAGACACCCCAACCTTATCTGTAACTTGATCTATTAACATTATATTTCACACCTCCCCAGTGGCAGAGCAAGTGCGTAGTGCCCGTGTCATAACATACCTTTCGCCCCCGCGTCACTAGTGGCTATAGCATGCGTTTAAATGGCGCCTGGAGTACAGTTTTCGCTCCCCATCGTGGATCAAAGAGTGGTACAAGCATTAACGTTTTGTGAATGAACAGTGAAAACGAGTGTACGTAGTGCCCGGGTCATAACATTATTTATTTTTCTGCCCTGGTTACCACATATAATAGCATATTAACGGCGCCAGTGTTGTATTTTTCAACCCTCCCATCGTAGTTGACTTAAAAGTGACTGTAAGCGCATTAACGTTTTGTAACATGAAACAGTGGTAACGAGGGTACAGTAGCGCCCAATAACATTATTTTTTCGCCCCCATTACCATTAGTATTTAGTATATTTAACGGTTAGGCATGGTATTTTTTTCACCCCATCAATGTAGTTGGACTTGTGCGACGTATGCATTTTAGAAATATGAACAGGCGTAACGAGGGCCGAACAGCCCGGGTCATAACATGGTTTTTCGTCTCCGTCGGCTATTAGTATTTAGCATATTTAAAACGCATTAGGCATGGTATTTTTTCACCCTCCCATCGTGAAGGACGCTGAAAAGTGGATTCTTTGGGCATTTAACGTTTTAGGAACATGAACAGTGAGGTAACAGGTGCTGTAGCGCACGAGTCATAACATGATTTTTTCGTCCTCTCCAGTGTCACATTAGTGGCTTGTATTTAAACAGCGCCTGGGGTATGGTAGCTCTTTTCACTCCCCCATCGTAGGTTGTCTCTAAAAGTGACATGTTATTGGTAGAACATGAACAGTGGCGTAATCACGGTACTACCAGAAGCGCCCGGTCCCAACGTGATCTCCCGC
>BGPR01001361.1:223594-243794 GCA_013235015.1 Araneus ventricosus | reverse complement strand
TCTCCTATAAGAAGTCCCCTCTCTTTTTCTTCTATATATTCCCCAACACTCAGGAATACATCGCTTTTGTCTCTTTCCAAATGGTCTTTGTCTCTTTCCCAAACATAAAAAAATGTTCTTATAATCTAAATTCGGTTGTCTTCCCTATAAGAAGTCCCTTATCTCTTCTTTCCGTCATATATTCCCAATACTAGGCAATACATCTTTTGCTCCTTCCAAATTTATTTCTACTCAAGATTTCAACATAAAATGTCCCTAGTCCAAATTGCTCTCCCCTATAAGAAGTCTCCTCTTTCTCTCCTTATACATTCCCCACACTAGAGATATCGTTTTTGCCCTTCCTAAATTTATGTCTTTTGTTCTTTCCAAACATAAAAAATGTCCTTATAATCTAATTCTCTTCCATGAGTCCCTCTCCCTTCTCACCTATATTCCCCAATATCAGGGAATAGCATCGCTCACCCTTTCCAAATTTATTTTACCAAGATTTCAACATAAAATTGCACTGTTCTTAAATTGTTTAAATGTCTGAACCATTTTCAATGACTTAAATCTCCGCTGACTTTAAAGGAGGATTCGAAAGAGGAAGAGAAAAAGCGGGGAGGCATTCTATACTTCTAAAATGCTGATTCATGCCGGGAGCAATCGCTATCTCCCACACTTCAATTAATTAAGCGCTCGCCTCCTTTCCTGAGTTTGCAGAGCGAGATGTATTTTGAGCTAAATTAAGAGCGCTAAGGGCATTTCAATAAATGGTTGGCGAGGGTTGGTGCATCGGGAATCCACTGGAGGCCAATAGTTAAGCCTGTTGTGTGCAGGAAATGGATTTGGAGGGATTTGCATCATTTTGATGTGCTTTTATGAGGGGGCGAGGTTTGGCGGGCTATAGAACACAGAATTTCCCATTGTTTTCCATATTAAAAATAAATCTAGATGAAGATAATGGACTCAAATAAAAATAAGCTTATGTATAAGTATGAGATCACAACGTTTTGATACGATTTTTTTGGTTGAAATAGGACTAACGTCAATGGAAATAATGCTTGATATATCTGAAAAATGATAATATCTAAAAAGACAAAATAAGCAATAATAGAACAATAATTATGCGCGCAAGTGCTGCATCATCCGAGGAAAATTGCGAAGTACAAAGATATAAATAAGAATTAAGGGAAGTTTAATTGTGAAAAGTTTTACAAAAACAACAAACAACGATGAGGGAAGAATCTGGTGGATGACGTCATCAGAGGCATTCATCCATGCAGATTCAAAACCAGAATAGAGTTTTGTAGAGGAAAAAAAGACTGTCTAAATTTAATAAGAATTTTCCCTGAGAGCACAATACGTAACTATCCAAAGTACATCAGCGTCATCATTAGTGGCTTAGCATGTTTAAACGGCGCCCGGGGCATGGTATTTTTTCACCCTCCCATCGTAGTTGACTTTGAGAAGTGGCATAAAAGCATTAACTTTTAGTGAACATGAACAGTGGCGTATCGAGGTTAAGGGGTGCTAGGATCATAATATGATTTTTTCCCCCAGTCGTCATCAGTGGCCTAGCAAGCGTAAATGATGACCTGGGTACGGCTTATTTTCAAGCCCTCTAATCGTGTTTTGATTTAAAAATAATACAAATTTAGTAATGTTTTGACTCCATGGCGCCCCGTAAATCTGGCGCCCGGGGCATCGATACCCCCCTTTCTCCCGGTCAATACGTCATTGTCCCTCCCCCCAAAAAGAAATCTATCGGGGTGATATCCAATGAGTCGGAGAGGATGAGCTTAAGGCTGCCTCTTTGCCCTAACCATCTGGTCACCAAAATTCCATCTAGATATGTCCTTACATACCTTGAGATAGTAATTCGGAAGTGTTCCATCCGACTGGAAGTGCCATTCTTCATTCTCAAACATCCCTTGAGTAATGGACTAACGCAATCATTTGTCAATTAAGTAAACATAATTAATCACTCATCAATCTCAAAGAATAAAAGCCGAATTAATTCGCGAACTGATGAATTACCTTACTCAGCCAATACTTGATAAGTTTACTTGGTGTTCCACTGTGAAACCAGGGTTATTAGTTGCCGATCAGGTGTAATTATGATGATAAAATAAACCATTATACGCAGTTATGCATTTAGGAACCAACTACAATATTCATAGATGTAGTTTTCGGTATTGAAAACTCTACCTAACTAACTCTGTTTATGGAATATCTCTGACTTTATATACAAAATTAAACCTATTTCAATCCGTTGCACAGAAGATTACTCATATAATGCAATAATTAATTTTAGAAAAACGCAGCCCTAATTTTTTTTCCATACTATCATATGAATGCAGCTATATCTCACAATAAACACTTTGGTTGATTCCGAATGGCATAACTACGTCTATTTATCGGCTCAGGCCCAAAGGCATAATTTTTGACCAATTTGCACAAAAATCGAGATTAATACTCTTGATAGGATTATATAACACAATATATAATTAATTTAATTATGTATTAATTAATATAATTAACTAATATAATTGATGATATATAATTAATAGATGACAGTATGGACCATCCAAAGCATTGGACTGCGGGTAATTCCGGGATTAAGATTAATACTCTTGATAGGATTATATAACATTATATTAATTTAATTATATATTAATTAAAATAAATAATTAATTAATATAATTATGTAATATAATTAATGATACATAATTAATAGATGACAGCATGGACCATCCAAAGCATTGGACTGCGGGTAATTGCGGGATTGAGATTAATGCTCTTGATAGGATCATATAACATTATATTAATTTAATTATATATTAATTAAAATAAATAATTAATTAATATAATTATGTAATATAATTAATGATACATAATTAATAGATGACAGCATGGACCATCCAAAGCATTGGACAGCGGAATTTAAGGGCTTTGAATGGAGAGAAACTTTTTTGTAATTAAAACACAAATGTCAATTAAAATGCGAGGCTGTGAATCCTGTCTTGAGAACTGCACGTCCTAGTTTCTTTCTTAATCATATAATACTAAAGCAGCAAAGAGTAAACATTGTATCCTTCTTAAATTCATGCAATATTTGATGCATAGGTTGACAATGTAAAAAACTAGCACTGAAACAAACGGGGCTTCGTTTTTAAAACGTCGGAAATAATGAATACCGTCTGAAAGTTTAAAATAGAAAATGGCGTCAGATATGAACGTCGTTAAGGAGACTCAAAAATTTGTTTAAAAAGCTCGTCTTGTTATTTTCTGTTTCGTGAATGGCTATTTTGATAGCCGGCTTAAGTTCAGGTTGTTACAAATATGGCAGAATGTGTACCAAAGACAATCAAAGAAAAGTGTTCGAAGAATTCGATAGATTTGCAGAGACTGATAATCAGCATATTGAATAAGCTATTACTTTCTTGAAGTATAATTTATCTCCATGATTCCAAAGCTGAGTTGTATGAGAATTATAATAAAACGTTATTTTGATATTCCTTTTTGGCTAGTAAAAGTAATTTGATAAGAAATATCATTTGATAGTCAAAACAAAATGTTCAGTTATTTATTGAATTCTTTTCCAATCATTCATCAAGATTTTTAAAGACAGCAAGAAGTAAATTATGTCTTTCGAAGAGCTTTATTTAGTCATAACATTAACTTTAGAGAAATGAAGAATGAAATATAAGGAACAGTTACATATCGTTTGCTAATAAGAATACAAGTGATTTCTATGTCATTACAGCGCTTCGATTAATAGGTTTTTAAACCTTGAATAAACATGTTTGAAATAGCCAAAATAAGGATTTCAGAATCCCATTGCAAATTAGAGACATTAAATTCTATAATTTCTATAAGAAATGTCATTACAGTTTGTATGGACATTCTTACTGAAAAATTATAATACTTCACTGCATTATAAAGTTTCTAAATAACACCTACAGTACTCCATTTTCATTCAAATAAATAAATATTAACGAACATTTTTTAAGAAATTCAAGTTTGTCTTTCATATTTCGGGTTTATGTTTCATTATAGTCTGTATAAGTAAATCTAACTTTCTATTCTGCTATTTATTAATTCGAATTTTGTTCCTAATGCTTTATTTCAGGTTTTTCAATAGAATTTTCTTATTTTATTGTACTTTATTCCGTTAAATATCACACCTAGACACAAAGTACTGTAAGGGTTGATTTTTTTTATCCGCTCATACTTATAAGATAATTGTTGATAAGATACGATAATTGTCATAAATTGGTATTTTGTAGTTTTATATAATCTGCAATAGCTGAACTATAGGAAATGAAGTACGGAATAGATAGCAAAACAACTTTATAAATCTGAAGTTTATAAAAGTCATATTGGGGATTACTTACTGGTTAACGGCCTTATAGAGAATATTTGCACGTGAGAGGTCATTTTGTTTCTCTCTCTCACATTTGGTATACATGAAAAAATTTTGCGTCACTCCTCAGAATGCGATAAAAACATATATTATTAATTGCTATTATAATATTATAAAAAAGATACAAGAACTTTCAATTTCCCTGAAACAAAAAGGCATCGATGACGCATTACATACAAAAACTGCAATTCTTTTATACATGACATTTACTGCCATGTATATGTGATTTTCTACTCATACAATTATATATTTATTCATTTATTATAAAATAAACATCCTTTTAAAGGATATTTGTTTTAAAAATTCATAATATTTATCGTTTTATGATAAACAAGATTGTGAATTAATCTACAGAGCTTATTTATTTTTCTTTATTATTCCCAAAATCATACTCATTTTCTTAAACAGTCTGCAAACAATTTAAGTAAAAAAAAGTACACATGAATTGATGTTCATTAAGTTAGTTTGTAAGCATTTGATATTACTTAAAATACTGTTTCATAGAGTTATATCAATATGTTTGTGAAGAAAATATTCAGATATTAACCTGTTTTATTTATTTAGTGTGAAAAAATATAAATACCCATGATTCGTCTAAGATAAAACAGTGGACTGTATGTAAGGATAATTAAAAAAGAATTATGTATTATTATGAGGAATCAATGTACATAAATAGCTTTTCGCTTTTGTCAGAAGGCAACTGGACCCAATACTGATAAAGTTGTTGAAACAATAAAAAAAAACCATAAAAAAGTATTTAGGATTAAATTTAGTTGGATAGTAATAGTTAATCCATGTTAACAACAAAAATGCACTATTTTAAAGAGTAAAATCACTAATGTGGATGAGAAAAATGAAACTGAATAAAAATGTACAAGCAAATATAATAAAAATGCTAAGAAATATAATGATAATGCATAATCAATGAAAAATAAGATATAAAATAATAAAAAGATAATGCCATACAATAATCAGAATGATAACGAAAGCAGCAACAGGTTATAAACACTAAAATTAAAATAAAGTCATATAAAATGTGAGAAAAAACGAAGAAAGTTTTTTAAAATTTCAAATTCCGTTTCAAATTTAATGCATTTTTAATTTAATAATCGATTGTTTTCCAAATTTCTTTTTGTTTACAAGAATCTTGATTTTTTTATCTAAAAATGGAATAATTTTTGACATTTATTTAAGAATTTTCTGAATATTAAGGAAGACATTTTTACTTTGCGTGGTGAAGTCTTGTTTACTAACATGTTCTATTAATAATCTCATTCACATCTTCTTTAAAAACAGAAATGCAGAATGAAAATTACATGAAATCAGAAAGAGAAAATATCAGTATTTTTACAGGTATTTAAAGTGTCCATTTGATCGAAAATGCAAACATATTCACGTTTTAATCAATAAATTATTTTTGTTCAGCAAAATTTAACATCATTTACATTAATCGCGAGATTAATATGCCAAAAGAATAAGAATGGAAACAACTAAAGTCAAATACATTTGAGCTACATATGGAAGAAGGAATCAATATTTTTGAAAAAAAATTATAACAATCAAAATTTTAACTTTAATAGATGAAACAAATAAAAAAGTTTACTTCAACCTACAGTTTTCTGTCTGAAGGAATTTATATCATAAAAGAAAAATGAAACTAGAAGTAATTTCGTCACAAGTAAATACTTTTTTTTTATTTCGTAGAATTTCTAATATTATCATCAAATTAATGCATTAATGCAAACGAGTAATATCATTGAAAAACACTTATAACTTCGCCGAAAATCAAGAAATTCATACAAACTCGAAAAATATAAAAAGTTATAAAATTATATTCAAATACTTTTCAAACACTTCAGCTATAATCAACCAGTATTAATCATGATTATAATCAAGGCAATTAAGGCATTATGGTAAACAAAGTTACGATAATCAAGATATTAATTATGCTGATCGCCAACGTTTATAAAACATATGTCGGGGCATGTATTATCTATAAAGATAAACAAAAATTAACCGAAATAAAATTAAGAGTAAGTTCATGCTAGAATTTAAATCCCATAATATTTCGCTTACTTGCTGAAAAAGTAATATATTGAAATAAAGTAAATTTGCAAAGCGATTCAGCATGTTTGTAAAATGGAAACAAAGCACTCATTTTATTCTCATAAATTTTAAAGATAATAAGAGTTTAGAGTACTCATATCGAGGTGTGTGTATTCTATAGAAATAAACTAAAATTTACTAACATAAAAATAGACTTCAAACTCTATAGTATTTGGCTTAATTGCTGAAAATTTCCATTTCGATATAAGCCAATTTGCAAAGCGATTCAGCATGTTTGCAAAATAGAAACAAGGTACTCACTTTATTCTCATAAATTTTAAAGATAACAACAATTTAGAATACTCATATTGAGGTGTGTGTATTCTATAGAAATAAACTAAAATTTACTGACATAAAAATAGACTTCAAACTCTATAGTATTTGGCTTAATTGCTGAAAAAGTTCCATTTCGAAATGATGTCAATTTCCGAAGTGATTCTGCATGTATGTAAAACAGGAACGAAGCATGCATTTTATTCTCATAAATTTTAAAGGCAATAAAATTTAGAAGAAAAAAAATTATAGATGCGTGTGTTTAGCCGAAAAAAAAAATTCAAGGTTTCTTCACGGAATATGATACGGAATTGATTCTACAACTGAAATAAAAAAAAAAGGCATTTTTTCCCGTGTGAAATAACACCTCATTGTCTTTTGGTTGGACGATCTTATTTTATGCCGGAAATCGCTTATAAAATACTTCAGCTTTTTAAGTTGAAGTTTTCACTGCTGTCGTAGAGAAAAACTTGGAGGAAAACCAGGATTTCTTTTCTTTTAATAACGAATTTTGTTAGAAAGCTATTATTTCGAAGATCATCTGATATACACTTCGATATGGTTTCTTTTTCCTTTTCCAAATATTGCACGATCTATCAATTGTTCTATAATATTATATTTAAAGCGATAAATGAAAGATAATTCTTTTTTTGCTGAAATTTTATTATAACATTGCATTTTAAAGACAGATATTAAGTTCCTAAAATTTCATTTTATGTTACAGTTTATTGGAATAAAAAAATTTTCATTCTCTTTACACTTTACAGTTTACATTTATTTTGGGATGTGAAAATAATGCATCATCTTAAAACTGAAAAAAGAAAAACAGAAATTTGAATTAGTTACTGACCATGCGGCATTTTTAAAAATGGAAGAAAACAACTGTAAAAATAGCTATTCTTTTTTTCTTTTCATTTTAGTGTCTTCAAACAATTGAAAATTCTCTTTTAAACTTCAAAAAATGTTGAAATGTACTAATGTTTTAAGATACAAGCAAATAGAACTGATTTTTAATTTTTAAACTTTTTAATCCTGCTCTCTCTATAAAAATTATACATTAGAAAGTAATTTCATCAAACGAAACTTAATATTTTGTTTAAAAATAAATTCTTTACCAAAAAAATATATGAATTACGCTCCGAAAAATGATCAAAACGCTTAAGCAATTCGCATTTGACAGTAATTTCAATTTGAGTTAGATAAAATATCGGGATTAACTAAGAGAGCTTGAATTTATAAATATACAAACAGGATATGAAAGCTCTTCAAAGTAATAGGTAAATTTATAAAGGAATTTATTTCTTTATATGCAAATCAGCTTAAAATTTCCATCAGAAAATTTCTGGAATGATATTTTGAGTAGTGATTTAAGTTTTAGTAAGTTTTATAGAAGTTAGCTCTTACCCATCATCGAAACCACTTTATATTGACGATTCAATCGCTTACGCTTTTGATGTAAATTGTTACGATGGCACATTGATAAGAATTTCCGACTCTTCACACCAAAACTACTCGCTTCCGTAGTAATTGGTAAACAACATTTCAGTCCATCTTTGATGGCATAGTTCACCTTTACTCCGATAGATGGCACTGCAACACTATGCCGAATATGCTTCGGAAAACGGCGAAAACTTAATTCTTTAAATTTCTTTTGTATTTTTTATGTTCTTATAAGGAGGTTTGCGAGTGATATTTCGTTCTTAATTCGATTGAGTCTCTTAAGAGCTTCTTTGTCATCTTTCTTTCCAAATACTTAGTTTTGTATGTTGCAATGTTTAGTTCGAAAGCAATTCACGCGAATAAAAGAGAATTTTTAAATTATGAAACCGTCACATAAAATATATTTTATCGATGGACAGTTGGTTATGAAGATTAAGCACAAATTGTCGCTCAGTTGGCATGGTAACACTTTACCAAGTACCACAGCAAATCACAAAGATTCTAATAAGGAGAAAAGGAATTGAAGAAATAAAAGTATTTATTAATTTTGGCATGAAAACCGTAATAGTAAAGGTCGTAATTAATGTTTCAAGCCAGTATTTTTCCAACATAAAATGTTTTGAAAATAAGTAAAAAAAAAGTTGGAAGGAAGAAATTACATAGACATAAAAAAATTCGGTTGCTATGGTAACACACAGATCAGAAAAACTGTGATGGCGAATATTGTGATAAAGTTTTATTTTAAAATGGGACGTTTTGAAATAAAGATAATTTATTTTAAAACATTTATTACACTCAGTTTTAAACCTTTCAAGACTGATTTTTTTAAAAAAAAATTGAATTGATTTGAACACACTTAGATGTCCTGTCAGTCATGAAAAGGTTAAATAAAGGGAATAAAAATTTTCTGGTACCTTTTATTAAATAGTGTAATACGAAAGAGAAAAAAACTATACAAAAAATAACGGGAGTATACTTTACCCTTGAGTTTCCTGCATACGCTCGGACAGACAACATTGGACCTTTTCTTTGCAGATTTAATCCAAAATTCGATACAGATCTACAATTTTGATGTTAATGCATACCAAAATTTATTTCTCTAGCTCTTTGCATTTTTAGATTAGCGAACCCACTTACACACAATAAACAGATAGATGTACAGTAGGGTGGATCGAAAAGTATAGGAAAAAAAAATTTTTTCGAAATTATTTTTGGCAGGGGGCGGGAAAGTTGCGTCTTAAGTATATTAGTTTATATAATTTTTTTTATGGAAATTCATTTATATCTTCCGGTGCCCCAAGCACCTCAAAAATAGTTAAAAATTGAATTTTTTATGAAACTTTACAATTTTTTTTGTTTTGTTTTGAAATTATTTTTGGCATGGGGTGCGAAAGTTGTGTCTTAGGTATACTAGTTTACATATATTTTTTTATTGAAATCCATTCATACCTTCCAGTGCCCCAAGTGTCCCAAAAATTGTTAAAAAAAACATTTTTTTTTTGGAAATTTATAAAAAAATATTTTCAAAATTTTCTTTAGCGCCGGGTAAGAAAGTTTTGTTTTGGGTATATTAGTTTACATTTTTCTTATTATTATTAATATTCATTCATATCTTCTGGTGGCTGAAAGCCCCCCAAAAGTTAAAAATTCACTTTTTTACAAATATCTATTAAAAATTGTGAATTAATGAAAAATATTTGAAAAATTTGCAGATTATCCAAGTATCAAAGTATAAACTTATAAATAATTATAATTTTATAATAATACATGAAGTATAAATTTAATACTCAAAGCAATAAATCACAAAACTTATAAAAAGTGAACTTGTATTATAGATTTTTTTAATTCTATTAGTTTGAAGATTTACATATTTCTAAAGGATGTAATCCTTTTTGGTATTATAATGCTTGATAATATTTCTTGATTGTATCCTATTCAACATGAAGCCGTGTCTCTTCTCTTCTCCATATACACTTTCCGATGCTTCAGACACTAAGCGAAAACATCTTTCTACAGCTTGGGTATAGCTTGGATATTTTGGCCATTCTTCCGTCTAACTTTTAACATGGCCTCAATTTTTTTAAATGGCACATTTATCAAAAGAGGTGGTTCAAAAGGTCTAACTCGTTTCCAGTTAATAAGTGCAAAATAATCCTTTGCTTTAAAGTCTATTTTTGGTACTTGACAAATTCTTATTCTGATTATCCTGTTTTCATTTCTAGCACAAATTAGTTTTCGTAGTGCTAAAGACCCTCTCTGTTAACTGTGAGCATTGACAATATCAAATTTTCAGTATGACAAAAGAGGCTATTTCTTTGAATAACAGTGTGTACTATATTTCTTAAATTGGGTTCCAAATATCTAGGAAATAAGATAAGTCTCCAAATATACAGCGCTCCTTCTGTTATGGAAGGCTTTGTTTTGAAATGGAACCATACAGGTTGCATATACCTTCATAATATATGTTGCAAGATTAATAAGTTTGTCAGATGGCTTTTCTGTGACTACGTACAACTTTAAAATTCTACTTGCAATTGTTAGCCACCTTGAGTGAGCAACTGCACCAGGCTTTCTTATTGCCAGGTCAGAATAACATTCAACACGTGATATCGCTAAGCAAATATCATATAGATATTGCTGATTATTGCTGAGAACCATTCTATCTATATTATGTGACATATTCTCCACACTTATTGGAGAAAAAGGAGCTACAGGTAGCTCCTCGCAAGTTTCGGTTGCTTTACCAATTGGTCGACAAAATTCTTTAGGACTAGTTGTTGCATCATTCAAAGAATTTAGTAGATGACGGAAAGGTAACTCATTTGTTTGAAGCAAACGAATTCACCATTGTAATGGTCTATTGAGGCCAGTTCCATCAAGCGAATAATACCTCCCTTGTGCCCAGTATTAATATTTGTTCCATCGCATCCAATTATTGTTAGCCCATTTAATTGCATATAATTTGATTTAAAAAAAATTGAGTATTGCTTCTTTTATGGCTTTAGCTCCTCTTGTTGAAGCAGTAACATGTCCGATATACACAGAGTTAGGTTCGTTTACAAGAGTATAATGCTCCTCCTTCGTGGTCTTTGGGTAGTACTTTGTGTCCTTCTTAATTAGCACTTTTGTGTTGTCTTTTCTCCCATAGAAACATAATCCGATTAAAAAAGATCAAGACTCTGTTAACTTAGTAGACTCTGCAACTACATTTTAAAGCTTTTTACGCTGTCTACGATTTTTATTGCAATTTACCACATGCGAAGTCTCTTTTTCGTGTACAATTCAAATGTCTTGTAAAACAGCACTGGCAAATGAAGCAGCTGCTCTATCTGAAATTGCGTATCGATCACACTGTCTTGCTAAAGTAGGGAAATCTAAACGATTTTACGATTGATATTCCAAGATAATTACATCCGTATCTGTATATAAGGACGAAAGCATAGTGTTGAGTTCAAGTAGCTCCATTGGTTAAGTATGAGCAGCATCAGCATAAGTTTTAACCATTTTACGTTTTATTCTTTTGTCTTCCATCTGTTTTCTTTTTTCCTTTTCTCTTTTTTTTGGTTGCAATTGCGCCCACTCCTCCAAAAAACATTTTCCTTTCTAATCTTTTATAAACAATCGCTCAGCAAGTAGAACTTTCATGTCTTTTTGGCATTCACATATATCGAAATTTTTTACACTTACAAAATGTGATATCGAACAGACACGATATTTTTTCATTACGGTAATTTTCCAATTTTTGTTGGTATTTTTATCATTCCTTCGCCCTATCCTCTACGTTCTGCCTGTAAAATCGTTTCTTTAACACATTTTTTATTTTTAATTTTTACTTCGAAATTTGCATAAAAATCGTTTTTTTTGCAAATATTTAAGCGTCTTGGGGCACCGGAAGATATTAAAAGAAGTTGAAAAAATTTTGCATGCATCCTAGTACACTTAAAAGACAACTTTTGCACCCTATGCCGATTATTTTATCCACTCTTTGGATTTTCGATCCACCCTAATGTACAGTGCACCTAAGGATTAATTAGGTACAAAATTTGTTACAATTATGATGATTTTGATGTTAATGCATACCAACATTTACTTCTCTTGCTCTTCGCATTTTTGAGCTATCGTCCACTTACACATGAATAAGCAGATAGATGTACAGTCCACCTAAGGATGGATTAGGTACAAAATTCGATACAGATCTACAATTTTGATGTTAATGCATACCAAAATTTATTTCTCTAGCTCTTCGCATTTTTAGATTAGCGAACCCACTTACACACAATAAACAGATAGATGTACAGTGCACCTAAGGATTAATTAGGTACAAAATTTGCTACAATTATGATGATTTTGATGTTAATGCATACCAACATTTATTTCTCTTGCTCTTTGCATTTTTGAGCTATCGTCCACTTACACATGAATAAGCAGATAGATGTACAGTCCACCTAAGGATGGATTAGGTACAAAATTTGATACAAATCTACAATTTTGACATAAAGATTGTATATAAAATTTTAATTCTCTAGCTCACTTTGTTTTTCAGTAATCGTGTTCACATGTATTGAGACGGACTTGCAAACACACAGACCTGGTCCCAAAAATGTGATTATCTTATTCATGGAGATGTAAGACTTAGAGATTTATTAAAATCTCGAAATTGAATTTTAAGGCGATTACAACGGATTTTTTTTGTTTCCACTCTTGATGCCACGACCCTCCAACCTGGCCATCGCGACCATTCATAAAACTATAAGAAATATTCACTTCTGCATCAAAGAAGCACGGGACAGCATAGTGGTTCATATGCTAGACAAATAATCTTTTATTAGACCTCTAGTAGGTACTAAATTATTTAACAAGTGTAATAAGGGACGGGTCGTGCATAAGCCTTGCGGAACTGCAGCACCCCAAACTAATTTATATTGCATACATAATCTCTAATTTATTTAATTTTGCAAGTGATATTTAAATCTATCAAAATTTTAATGGAATTTTTGTTTTAGAACTTTCAACCATCAAGGGAAACACATGGGAAAACGATATGTATCTCTTGGTAGAGAAAGAAAACATTTAAAGCCCTATCTTTTGAATCAATACCTATTTCCCGCTCTGCGCACGCGTAGTAACGAAACATATTCGCTTCCACACGTAATTTGTAAAGGCAAGAAGATACTGTCTGAAATATAGCACCATAAGATTTAAAAGCGGTGTTTTAAATCCTTTCCCAATGCAGAAAATTTTTTCGCGAGCCTAAAATTTAAAAAATTAAGAATGATTAAATATTAAAAAATGTATAACATGTGTTATAGTATAAAATTTTCTCGTAAATAAATATGAAATTAAAATCCCTAATATTTATTTTTTTAGGGATTGTTCAACCGAAGCTACGCAATTTTTTATAAACGAGGAGGATTACAGGAAGTATATTACTCAAAATTCCTTCGGCATGTGATTCGGGGCTGGAAACTGAGCAATATAAAACACACTTGGACAAAATACGATAATTAAAACGCGAGATGGAAATATTAATCTCAAATACATTTTTTTGGGAATTTCGACCAAAATTGACCAAAAATAAAATTGAAAGATATACTCAAAATTCCTTCGGTATATGGTTTTAGGCTCGAAACTGGGTAATATAAAGCAAACCTAGAAAAAATAAATAATAAAAACGCGAGATACAGATTTTAATCTCAAATACATTTTTTTTTTTTTTTCAATATCGGCCGAAATTGTCGAAAAATAAAATTTCAAGATATACACAAAATTCTTTCGGGATGTGATTGGGGGATAGAAACTGAGCAATATATAGCAAACCTGGACAAAATAAGATAATTGGAACACGAGATAGATATCTTAATCTAAAATACATTTTTTTGCAATTCGGCCAAAATTGATGAAAATTCTAGATATACTTAAAATTCCTTATGGGTGGGATTGGGGATTGAAACCGAGTCATATAAACCAAATATGGACAAAATAGGATAATTAGTAAAAGGTATGGATTTTAATTTAAATTATAATGTTATCCAATTTCGAGAAAATTGATGAAAATAAAAATATAATAAAAAATATAATTCCTTTGGAATATGATTCGGGGATTGAAACTGAATCATCTAAAGCAAACCTGGATAAAATAGGATAATTAGAACGGGAGATGGAGATCTTAATCTTAAATACATTTTTTGGGAATTTCGGCCAAAATTGACGAAAAATAAAAGTTCAAGATATACACAAAATTCCTTTGGTATGTGATTCTTGGCTCGAGACTGAGCAATATAAAGCAAACCTGGAGAAAATAGTATGATTATAACGCGATATATATCTTAATCTAAAATACATTTTTTGCAATTCGGACGAAATTGACGAAAAATAAAATTTCAAGATTTGCAGTTAAATTTTTAATTAAAATTAATTAAAAATTAGTAATTGCCGAGTTACAATTTCTTTTTTAAATATTTCCTACACCAAGTGAAAAATCTAGCTATATTTTTTTTGTAAATTTATTCTTAAATTTTTCAGCATTAATTAAAAAAAGCCAAAATTTTAGTTATGCCAAAAGGCATCTTTTCGCAATGTCGCATGAATTACAACGCCGCCACGCCCAGGGGCGGATTAAACTTATTTTGGGACCTGGAGTTAAAATTCTAGGGAGGGGGAGGGGGCTCTTAAGACATAACAAAAAGGTTCTTGTATATTTCGGTTTGCCAGCCATCATATTTTAAAATTACATATATTTGCTTACTTCTAAAAATATTATGTATTTATGTATGAATAATAATCGTATCATATAATTTTTATATTATTAAAATTTGTATGATTATTTTAATTAATCTCTGATGATAATTAATATACTTTGAATCCAGTTTTTTAAAATTTTTAATCGAAATTTACGTGCAAAAAATATTTACATAAGTGATATAGAAATAACTTAAAGATCCATTGTGGATTTAAATGAATACAACAATATTAGAAAGCTGCATTTTTATTGATAAAATTATGAATGCAATGTTAAACTTCAGCATATAAATTTTTTTGAAACTTTACGGAATTCTTACGATTTTATTTCCCCCTCGAATTTTTCTCATATAATAAGGCACGTTTTGTTTTGGCTTTGTAGAATGTTGACGTGGCGTTAAGCTGAGTTTCGATATTGCGTGTTCTTTTCGAGTTCAAATAACCAGTTCTTGTTGCATTTTTCAATTATTTATTTCACGAAAAACAACACGACACATAGAAATCTACGAACACGTATTTCACATAGCTGGACATTTAGAAAATTGATTTTTAAATCTGCAGATTACCTATTCCATTCTTAGGTCCTCATTCGTCCATGGTTTTTTCCAGACTGATTGAATTCCCCATGGGATAGGGATGGTTCATGCTAATAATTTCCCTTTTTAGGGATTACTGTGGCTCAAGTTGCCACAATTTAAGAAAATCGAGTATTCAGATTGAACATATACTCATACACCGATTGGGTTCTAAATATGATATAAATCTGCAATGTTGAGGTCAAGATCGCATACCAAGTTGCAATTATATTACTTGTTTATATAGATCTAATAATATAAGTAAATATAGATCTACAGTTTTGTTGTGAAGATTATAAATCTTAGTTTCGTTGAGCTAAATTACTACGATATTTGAGTTTTCACATTCATATACACATGAACAGATAGATTGACAGGCAGTTAATCTTAGACGGATTTGGCCCAAAATTTGAAACTGGTCTACAATTTTAAATATAGATTTACAGTTTTGGTGTAAAGATGAAATACTAAAATGTTCTCATCTATCTTGTTACGTTGTGGTGGTCCGGTGTCTATCCAACATTCAAACTGAACCCGTTTTCTATCTTGTTACGCTTTGGAAATATAGCCTTAACATATTCAAGGATTGACGGATGGGCAGTTAGTCACCCCCTTGGACGAATTTGGTCGAAAATTTGATGCGGTGCTACAATTCAAATAATGAACTATACGCTACGAATCGCTTATCTAGCTGGTTGCTTTTTTGAACTATAGTTTTGAACTATAGTGAGTAGCAATCTTCCTTTTGACGGATTTTGCCCAAAATTTGGCAGCAATTCACAGTTTTCGTTCAAACACCGCCCAATGAATTCCTTTACTCTAACCTATTACATTTTTGAGTGATTATGTTTCAAGCTGACAGACAAATGCCATTCCAAAAATGCTTTCTTTTTGTAGGACTCTGAGAGCTCTAAAATCTGGAGATTCATCAAATGTCAAGGTTAAATATTTTGACGATGAGAATAATTTGTATTTGTATGCGATAAAGTAAAAATTTATTTATTCAAATGGTTCCATCTATAAACTAAATATTCAGAAGATACAATTTTTTTTTCTATGCAGATTCCAGTTGCTTCTAGAAACATTTAAATTCTTGAATAATTCATACTCTATTACACAACTACTTACTTTCAAAGATCATAACTTCGTCCCAACTCGTGCAGACATCGCTCAGCAACACAGAACGACGTGTGTCTCTTTTATAACAAACCCATCGCAGATCTCTTGGCACTCGGTGAAAAGAAAAACAATGCGCAATTGCTGCGAGAAACATTTAGATTTTTGAATACTTCATCCTCTATTACGCGTCCTTTAAAGATCATAGGTTCGTCCCGAATCGTGTAGACGTCGTTCTGCAACACAGAGCGGCGTGCGCCTCTCGTTTATAACGAACATATCGCAGATCTCTCAATACTCGGTGAAAAGAAAATCAGTACGCAATTGCTGCGAGAAAGATTTAGATTTTTAAATACTTCATCCTCTATCACGCGTCCTTTCAAAATCATAGGTTCATCCCGAATAGTGCAGACATCGCTCAGCAACACAGAACGACGTGTGCCTCTCGTTTATAACAAACAGATCGCAGATCTCCTGGCACATGGTGTAAAGAAAAATTACCAAGAGGAAGTTCTAAATTTTTCAATATTTCATCTTCTATTACGTGTTATATTTCTTTGAAAGATCATAGCTTCGTCCCAACTCGAGCAGATGTCTAACAACATAGAACAATGTGCGGCTCTCTTTTATAACAAACACATAGCAGATCTCCCGGCACATGGTTCCAAGATAAAATTTATCAATTTTCTGCGAGAAACATCTAAATTTTGAATACCTCATCTCTATTACGTGCCTACTTGTTTTTAATAACCATAGCTTCGACCCAAACCGTGCAGACATCGCTCAGCACACAGAATGACCTATGCCTATAAGAAACAAATCGCGTATGTTTCGACACATGGTTTAAATAAAAAATTACCCAATTGCTGCTCGAATTATCTAAATCTTTTAATACTTCAACATTTATTACACGTCCACTTGCTTTCATAGGTCACAGCTTCATCCCAACTCGTCCAGACGTCGCTCAGTAACACAGAGCGACGTGTGCCTCTCGTTTATAACAAACACATCGCAGATCTCTCGGCACATGGTGTCAAGAAAAACATTACGAACGTATCACTTTTCTGATCCTTTGCATAAACTCGAGGCAGACACAGGTCATAGCCAGCTAATGCACCTCCTCCACATCAAAACAAGCTTCCCTTTCTCCGTCGCTCTGTTTATACAGGTGGGCCCGTGTAGGCCGGATGGCTTCCCCAAGATCCAAGAGTTTGCAAACACTGCCTGGTATGTGGATCATGCTGTGAGAATGCCACTTGGTCAACAAGATTAGATGAATCTTAGCTTCCTTAGGTCACTTGTCAGTGTTATTTTTTATACATTAGATTGCTTCGATTTTTTTTTTCCTTTTCTTATTTGGGTATTCGCATTCGATGCATTCACGGAAGCTTTAAGTTAGCTTGTTATTCGAGATAGAAATGTGTTTTCGTTGCGTTGTTATTAGATTTTCGTAAGTCAGTCAGGATTTAAGGCTTGAGTTGGAAACCATTTGTCGAAAATTTCCTCGCCGGTATTCTGACAACTTGGTTGCTTCATTTTATTTTTGTTCCACCAATGCGAGTCAATATTATCTTTTTAGGTAGACGACTTGTAAGAGATCTGACTAGTAACATACATTTACTAGTGAGTTTTAGCCGAGCATGTATTAGCTTTACTTAGGCTAATACGCTTATAAAGATGGAATTTTCTTCTTCGTGAGCAACCTTTTTAGCATTGAATAAAAGGTATTAACTGAAAATAGATTCAAAATCAGGAAAAAATATGATTCTGCATTATATTTTTTATATAATTAAAAAAACATGCCTTCCAAGATTTGAATTTCAGCTTTTTTTTCTGATGGTCTTTTAAGTTTTCTTTAAAATTTATGGATTAAGCAATTGATTTCTTAAAAAAATAGTGTTTGATATGCAAGCACAAAACAATGCGTGCATATCCAGAGGTCCAAGGGTTTGCAAACATTGTTTGATATGTGGATCATGCTGTAAAAGTGCCTTTTGGGAATTCATCCATAAATATTGTTGACCAAGTAACCAACAGTATTAGATGAATCTTAGATTCCTTAGGTCACTGGTCAGTGTTATTTGGTGATGACGACCATTAAACAATAATAAATATTGCAAGTTGATAAAGAAGCAACTGAAAATGAAACAAAGGTTTATTCTAGTCATAAAATACAAGAAAATAAATATTTTTAAAGATATTGATAGATTTCAATTTTTGTGACTTTCCACGATTTGAAGTCCATTTTTTTTCTTAAGAAAACAAACTTTTAAATACTTATCTTATTTTTAGATTGAGGATATTTTTCTTATCTATCTTTTAAAATTTACTATTTAAGTTACTTTTGTGATTTCAAAAATGAAAGTAATTTGAGAATAGTTTTAAAATTTTATTTTAATTTTGTCTTTTAATTTTATACCATGAGTGTTAATCCAGAAAGGATATTTATATCAAAATTAAATTATTTTTTATTAAATTTTATGAATGTCATTCATTTGTCTTAATAAATTTAATTTCAAAATCCTCCTTAAATACATAAACTGGTCACTTCATTCTTTTTAAATTGACCATTCCTTACAAAGTTTTGAGATATGGCAACTTTCGCTAACCAATACGGGAAAAGAATTACAATTAGAGAATAATACGAAAAATAATTATCACATTATATATTTATATAGCATTTTTTTGTGCGGATAACGGATTGCAGATAGATTAATTTTGAAGAGAAATTTATTCGGGTTGAATTGCAATTTTCATTAATGAATCCGAAACCTAATTGCAAAACGATGTCCATTTGATTCTTTTATTTTTCTATCCAGTGCTCAGAGGCGAGAAAAAAATTTCCCAGGTTAAAATGAAAATTTATTTGTTACTGCTATTAATTATCTGAAATGAATCGTTATAGATAAAAGCTTAAGAATTCATGATTTAATCAATACAGTAATCTCCCGATCAAGGGAAACAACCTACAGGGATACATGATCCACCTTTAAGAAAGACCCTCACATGCTTGCCGTCCTCACGTAAGCAGTATCCATTACCATCCGCCGATCAATGAGCGATCGCTCTGAGAAGATCTAGAAAACTAGAAAACGTGCATTTGTCCTGATTTTTTTTTGTCCACATTCCCAACCAACCTGTCATCACATTTCCCAGTGCACCCGAAGTTCAGAGACATATTTTGATACTTTTTTCTGACTTTATGATTCGTATTCAGTGGGGTTTTGGCATTCAGTGAGGCCGCTTGCTCCATCGATCATCTCCTATCTGGAGAGGACAACCCCAGTCCGTGTGGTCCCAGTACTGCATCTTTGTGACAATCACTGGTTCGAGTTTCGCCGCACAGGATCTGGTTTCATCGTGGCCCTTTTTGGAGAAGCGATCCGCTGCACCGGCCGACCCCCGCAGCACTTTGTTAGAGATTTTCATATCAGCGATTTCGAATCCCCGGTGTCCCCTTACGACCACATTAAACGACGCTAATGAACGATTTGCGAAGCTCATTGTCTTCTCATTAATGAACGTGGGAACTGCTATGCCCTGA
>BGPR01001361.1:200190-223528 GCA_013235015.1 Araneus ventricosus | reverse complement strand
TATTCACGTGTGCCTAAATTTATTTTTTTCTTCTCAAATATGATGAGATTAATGAAATTTATTTAAAAATGGATTGTAGTTTATTAATTTTATTCAAATCCGAAAAAACACTTAATTTGCTATGAATTATTTCTTTATAATCAGAATTGGTTGGTTATTCAAAATAAATTGAACATCAAAATAGTCCTACCTTTTATGCCGACCCGGTGAGAGCAGTTGCTTTCTGGTGGCCAAAAGCTGCAATAAACTTTATAACTCCATTAGAACGAATTTCGACCACAACTGAATAAGACGCTGAACTAGTATCTTGAATAATTCAAACATATATTAGCTAATGTTACTGACAAACACGAACATAGAGCTTTATACACAAGCAATATGAAGTTAGAAGAAGATGAGTGTGCATTAAGAATAAAAAGTTCTAGTTCTTGAGTTTCAGTTTCGTTTCTATCGTAACCTGCATAATATGTGTTCTGATGGAGTAAGTCCACTCTTAATTAAAATGTCACGTGATATAGGACAGTTTAGTCCGTTTTGAACACGATTTCTGGTACAACAAAGTACTACGAATTCATTGAGGAAAGAACGTTAACATTTCGATTAATTAAAATTTCGGGAAAACCCCTTTCTTAGTGACCACCTTGTACCCGGGAAGTAACTACATAGCAATTTTGTAATTCTACATCCAATGGCATCCCTGTAGACAATATTTCCGTGTAACACATGTCGTAATAGATAGTATGCCAGCCTATAAACTCTATCACGTTAAACATAATTTCCCAACTACATCAAATTCTTGATGGAGAAAGACCATTTTTCAAAGAACCTGAGATAGGTCACTATTCGCTCTAACTATGGAAATGATTAGAGCGTTTTTCATTCAACAAATTTTGAAATAAAATGCAAAAAATTACAGTTGCCAACATATTTTCAACTTAAAAAAATTTTTTTTTCCAAATTTCGAATTGAAAAACTAGAAATTTGATATAATTTCTAATAAAATTTGTATTTTTTTCTAATTTCTTTTATTTGCCTCAGAGTAGAGATTTTAAAGCAAATAAAAAATTAGATGAACAATTTACTTGGTCATAATATTTAGAACAGTTATAGGACATGTCTTTCATACCTGACATAATAAATCAACCATTTTCTTTTATACATCGAATGACGTTATTCGAAATCACTGAAAAAATGGCCAGGAAAAGATCAAAGTTAAAAAAGCAAAGAAACATTTTTTTTATTTAAACGTTTTTTTAAAATTTTAATCCATTTGTTTTATTTGATATTATTCGTTCGTCCAGAATAATTGTCATGGTTTTGTTAGAGAAAGTTTGAATTACTAGTCAAATTATTAAAATTATTCTGTTTTATTTATGTTAAAGAAAAACAGGAAAATAAATTATTTAGGAAAAAGCACAATTTTTGCCTTCTCTGAATATTTTCACGTGCAGTTTGAAAAAAAATACAATGCAAACAATGAACAACAATACAATGCAATAAACTAGTTACATTATTCAAAAAAGTATTGTGCAATCGAATAGTTCAGTGAAATTCAATTACACTTTACGGATGCACAATACTTTTTTGGTGCAATATTCATGGAAACATTTATTTTACTACAAGTTACATGTTACCTAACAAACTATTCATGTCCTTGGAAAATTTGCAGGCATGGCTTGCTTTCCGTTATTATTAATTAATCAATAAATTTTCAGTATTCGTTTTTTTTAATTTTAGGTTTTTCAGCATTAAATTCAACTCTCGTTGCTCAAACTAAAATGAGAACCTTATGTAACTTAAGTAAGGAAAGAAAAGAATATAACTGAACAGAAAAATTTCAGTTCGTAATGTAAAAAATGAAGTTTTGCATGCATCAAAAAGAAAATGCATCTAAACCTTACTATAAGTATGTATATTCAGGGTATATTTCGGTCACTAATTATTCTAAAAACTGCGAAAGTAATTAGTGTGGATTAGTCATGTAATCGTCAATAAAGCAGTGTCGGAATGCTCTGACCTTGGTTGGGATGGGAGAGGGTCAGAAGAATGATAGGGAGGTTAAGCAGGGGATCACTTCACAATAAAATGTTTTTTAAATGTTTAATTTAGTAATTATCAGGGATTTTCTGAATCAAAACATAAAATATATTTAAATGTTCGTAACTTAAAGATTTTAAACCCTTCCCGCCGCCGCTTGCCTATGGCTTATTACTTTTATTAATTTGAGATATCAAGCATATTTTCGATGGTAAGTATTAGGCAAAGATCGCGCTGTTTGAAGGAGGCATCTTACAATTTTTTCTTATTTATTTCTCGTAAAAGAAAAGAAAAAAAAGGTGCTGGAGCGGCGTTTCCACTGCACTATATATTGTGTTATTCGTTATACAAAGAAAATAACTCAATTACGCTAGCAGCGTATCAAAAACTACAATTGCTTAAAGGAAAAACAGCCTTTAGAAAACCGTGGCTTTGAAATAGTTCTGGATTCAAATACGAAAAATAACCAGACATTTTCTATACAAGACGTTTATTAGTAGATCACCGAACTCAAACTTAAACAAAAACACTCGTTCAAACAGCAATTATAAAAGGTTACAGTTAACACATATATATAGCGTGCACAAATACTTAACTCCTGAATTAATACAAAAAAAGCTCCGTGGATATGACACTATATGACTCAAAAGCCCACTCCGCCTCGGCCTACCCAACAGGGTGTAAGGCCCTAACAGGAAATTAAACGGGGGTGAGGAAACTACCCAGCGCGAAGGAACTCAGCCCCAGGCACGGAGAACCAGCACCAGGATCGCATGGACCCGGACACCAAGGAGCTCACAGTTCGCCCCACCAAGCCCCGCGCGGAACTACTAAAACTTTAAGGTGTACAAGCATAACCCGAAAACATGGGTGGTATTTAATTATATTTTAGATATGAACATCTGATCGTCTGGGCGATGGACAGCAAAAGAATAAAAAGGATATCTATGGAAATGTAAGAACAATAATTGTTACGTACATAGAAAACTCTTAAAATACCCATCCAAAGAACCAGTGAAAAAAATAACCATTGACTAACAAGCACTATATGCCTAGTGTGGACAATCTTGCAAATAAATGTTTGGTGTCGACAAAATACTTTAATGAAACAGGAAAGTTATTTACACATATTAACGCCTCTTATCTGAAAGAGCCAGCAGCATCGAATTCTGCTGAGAGCAAAAACCTCTTACAATCTGGCTACTACTCTAACAAATTGCAACCATGGCGTTGCCATTTGTACTCCTATCAGAAAGTTGAGCCGAAATATCTCATTTCTCCACAGTTGGCTCATGAAATACTCCAAACTCAAAACCAGCAGAGCAACATTTCGTTGTCTCCAACGATACAATATGGAGAGAGTGATTGACGCGAAAAATGTTTTTTGCAGATTCTGTTTCGTCTGCGGTCCCAGCGCACTAAACAGGTCCCAGTGCGAGAGTCGTAACTACCGTTCGAAAAACACCCTCGCGAAAGGGGAGAAATTTGCGTTTGCAGCGGACGTGCGGATTCAGCCTGATGTGTCGAATTTCTGAAAGCCTCGACATGCAAATTTCGCCCCAAGAGGTGCACCAGGAAATAGAATTTTGCTCGCATTTGTCTTTTTAGATCATAGGAAACGCCATTTGTCAGCGGAGATTGCATCTGGAAGAAAAAAGTGGGAAGGCACACCCCCGACCAAGTTTGTATCATGCCCACTGAGAATTGTATGAAATTTCCTGCAGAAAATGCAATACCTTAGTGGCGGGAAAAAATTTATGTTCGGAAAAGAAAGAAAGCTTAGCTTGAAATCTGATAGCTGTGGCTTTCTCATTGTGTAGACAGTTCCGTCACAGCAAAGTTGCTTTCTTGATGAATATAAAGCGTATGAATAGCTTAATTTCAGCTTAATAATTTTTGAAAAATCTCTCTATATGGCGTATTTTGTATCATTGACTTTTAGGATTTGATTATTAGTAGAGGATTTTCTTGGATTATTTTTCCGCAAAAATGACTTCGCTAGAAGTAAAATCTTAATCTCTAGCTGCATAAAGTTAAGTTTCTGCATCGCTCTACAGCATAGTTGAAATTATTTTCGATTAAAACGAAATTTTCGATCGATTAAACGATCTAAAAAATTTCTTCTTTATTCGTTTCATACTTATGACATAAATAGTTGACGCCCGCGACTTCATCCGCATAGTATCACATTACTGGGTACTGTGCGGATCCACCTCTATGCTATCTCCTTGTTACTCGGGATAAAATATTTTCATGTCTTTATAGTCTTAATGTAAAAATATCTTTATATGAGATTTTATAATAAGCGAAATACTTTTGTCATCTGAAATGCTTCATTAAAATGAAAATATCAAATGAACAATAAGAATTGCAATTTTCTCCCTAAGAACATTTTCAAAAATTAATTAAAATTAAACAGAATCTCGCAGAAAGGAAATTGCTGTCATTGAAAAGGTAATTTTTTAAAAAGTTTAAGATGGTGTTAAAATGGTTTTTTTATGATAATATTCTCCTAAGTTATTACGAAAAAACGTCAAAATTTAAGGTAAATTTTAATTAATTAAAATTGTAAATAAATTTCGAAAAATCCTTTCTTAGTGAGCACCTACTACCCAAGAGCAACCACCTGCCAAATTTCAAGTTTCTAGTCGCAGAGGTTTGGGAGATTCAGTGATGACTCAGTGAGTGAAATTCTCTTTAACCCGTTCAGGACCATCATCGCATATATGTGATCACTCTTTCCGTGCCCTACAGCCTATCATCACATATATGTGATCGCAACTTCAACGTTTTATTTGAATTTTTAAACGGCACTAGATGGCGGTAAAAACCTTTACTTTTTCGAATAATGTTGCATCAGAGTTTTGACGCGCGGGCCTGGGGAAGCTCTACTTTCTCCTTTCGCTGGTCCTGAACGTGTTAATATAAATAGAGTATGTTGTATTGAGGATGAACTTCAATTATTTTGCTATCGATTTTCCTCCTAGGAGCAAGGAAACAAAATAAAAATATAGATAGTACCTCGTCAATCGAATACTCAAAATATTCTAAGGAAGATCCGATTTCTTGCTAAATATGAAAAAGAGCATTGATAATGCTAGAGGGTAGGTCGTTTTGTCCTAGGTGTCCCAGATCCCTTACTGGTGTCCCAGGCAGTGAGCTGACTGACCGAAAAAAAGACAGATTTTCTGATTGAAAAATGAATGCCTCTTCATCCTGTGTTTTTTGATACATAAAATTAAAAACTTCTTCTATGCAAAAGGTAAAATTAATGGATAGATTCTTCAATAGGAGTCTGAGTAAGAGGTTTTAAAGAGCCTCTAGACTATATTTAACGTATAAGAAATACGTTATTATTTTTAAGATACTATGGTCCCTTCATTTCTTACTTATTTAATTTCAAATTTGCAGGCATAATATCAGAACCTAAATGTGTTTACTCCATTTTCCTCGGATACCAATAACTTTTATGCTAGCATTTTAAAGTAAAACAATCTCAAATTATCAAGCAAAATGTTTTGAGCAGCTGCAAGAACGCTTTGAAAACAAGTTGATGATTGTGAAATGCACCCCCATTTTTCTTTAAGAAAACAAAGGAAAAATAAAGAAAAAAGAATAAGCTGACAACAAAGAGCCTTCTGAATAAGTGTTGTTATTTATCCCCGCTAAATGTGATCCCAAAAGAAGGAATCACTTCCCTGATGAGATAGTCCGACTCCACTCAAAACGATGTTCGACTATTCCAATTACGTTTTCCCCGTTCCTTTTCAATAGTCTTTCCCGACATTTATCCCCTGTAATTGGACGTAATGCCAGACCAATGAGGTGTCAAAGAGGGGTGTGCTTTTAAAGGGGTGCTTTAATGAGGGGGCAAAGGGGTACATCAGAGAGGACGCGTCCTTTGCTGCAGATCCGGTGTCAGTCCCAGGGGGATTCGAACCCTTTCCCGCTCCGTAATCACCGGATTCCGGGCCAAAGGGAGAGAGCGACTGCAGGAATTCAGCTCTGCAATGCGAGATTCAGAAGAGCACTTCTGCTGGAGAGGCACCATTGCGTTCCGAAGAGTTGTGCATTTTGAGATCTGGACAGCATTGAGCTATGATACCGACTTTTTACTTACTAGTTGCAATATATTAGAGTATGGCAAAACACGAACATTACTAATATAATAGCCCAGATCTCTCGGTAACGCTCTGACGTCAACAACAATAAAACTCGCGCCATAGCACTGCGAGACCTTAAACAGCATTATTTCATTGTTAGAGAACCTAAATTTCAGTAATTATAAATTTAATGTCGTTCTAATTTCAAATTTAATAGCTCTAAAATAGTGAAATAAAATTTGCTATCCATTGATATCAAATTTATCTCGCTATGATCAATGAAATTTTTAAATTATATTAATCATATATTTCGAATTAATTTCCGTTTTTTAATTGAAGGTAGTAAATTACGACAGTGGTATATCATGCGCGTGATATAGTTTGGACGTCACGATGCATCTGATTATTTATTGCAATCGTGATGATATAATTTGATAATATTTTTTGGCAACGTTAAAATTTACACAAAGACATCTGAAGTACGAGGAAAACTGTTAAACAACGAAAAATACTTCACACTGAATGTTGTTTACCAAGAGGTTGTTTGAATAAAGACATATGTAAATAATATGTAATTAAAAAATATTTCCTGTCATAAAACATATGTTTATCTTATTTGTTTTCAATCAATGTTAAACATTTCTCTCGCATATATATCTATTTAAATACGTTAAATTTGATGAGAAATCTCTCAAATGAAGAGGCAATTTGCACCTGTCATACCATGACGGGTGATTTTCTAGTATTTGAATAAAACGCTTATTTGTAAATTGCTTTAGAGAGAGAGAGAAATTATTGTGCAGCAGAGAGGCACCATTGCGTTCCGAAGAGTTGAATTCTTATATCCGAGAACTGTATCAAAAAAATTTCAGTATAAAATCACAAAACTAATTAGCCTCACTGGAAGACAACGAGAAATGACAATCGAATTGAAAAAACTAAGCAGTTTCAATAGAATTTTGACTTCTTAATTTAAATTTAGTTTTAGAGCGCAATGGCTGATTTAAAGGTAATTCCAAAATATTTTGTTTCTTTTCCTCAAACTAAAAATTAAATTTAATATTCCAAATGCTGGTATTGAGGTGGAAGAGACCAAATCTCGATTAACATGTGTTGCAGCTGACGAACTATTCAGACATTTTGTTTCTTTTATAATGTATTATTTTATCTTGTTGATCGCATCATCCATAATTTCTCATTAATATTAAGGAGTTAATTATATGCATAAAATCAGGTAATTAGATCTAAAATAACTTTATACAAAGCATGTTAATCATACTTTAAGGCATAAGAAAGGCGCAGTTAAGGTCCGCTCCGTAAATTTTTCGTGAAAATGTCGGGATAAAATCACAAAACAAGTGTTTCGTATTAATATGTAATTTAATTATCAATCTCTTTAATACAATATTTACACAGAGTATTATGATGGTTACAGAATAGATAAATCACAAGTTTATTGCATGTAGCAAGGGTCTGTATTAGCTTGTGATTTATCTATTCTGTAACCATTATACTACTCTGTGTAAATATTGTATTAAAGAGATTGATAATTAAATTGCATATTAATACGAAACACTTGTTTTGTGATTTTATCCCGACGTTTCCATGATAAATCTACGGCGCAGATCAGAACTGTGCCTTTCTTATGTTTTATTTAGAGTTGCTTTTGATGGCGCCATCTGTTGACAGTATGTAGAACTACATTTCGCGTATGCGCAGCAAAACGTTATTTGCTACAAATGTTCATATTTTCCGTAATATTCAAATCTTTGAGTTCAAATTTTATTACAATGTTTCTTTTACGTATTGTAAAATATTGTGTAAGTTTCGTACAATTCGAAAGAAACATAATCAACAGACATGCGGAGTTCGAAATTTTCAATTTAGTACCGATTTTTTACTTATATTCCGATAAATATTTTTATTGCCTCACCTTGGGTCCCACTAATACTCCTAAAACTCTTTAAAATGACACCAGAATCAACCTTCTAGCTAAACGCGTTTCCACGCTACACTTATTTATATCCTTACATAAAGTTACTTCATAACAATCACGTGCATGCGCCTACACTGGTACGATGACGTCACAGGCAAAAACAATACTATGCGTCCAACTCTTACAGACATGATCTATCTGTTGTGGGGCCAACCATTCTTTTCGCCTTATTAGTCTCGTAGTTATTAGCGATTCAATTGTCATATATTGCCACACAAGAAAGTTCGACCGACTATCACTGTAACGAGCGGAAAGACGGTTTCGTGTCAACAGTAATTACATGCGTTTTGAATTGGTATAAAGTCCCAGTCTTAATTGTCCAAGCAGTATCAAGCTTCTTCCAGAGAGAACAGCCTGCAGTTACAGAAATGGGTAAATATTACTTCAAGGTAATGAAGCTTTTGTTATTGGGTGTACAAAGCATCTGTTGCTGATATCTTTTTCTTTCACTTAGCCGCTCGTCGACAACGACACTGGCTTCTTGTCCTTCCTGCAGCTTCTCCAGGTGTCAGGCAAGGTGCGAAGATCATACCGCTTGATAAATGGCCGTGATGAAACAGTAACTGCCCGCATCACGGAATGAAGCCGTCGTTCTCGGATTCTAAATCCGAGACAGCTGTTAATTAATTATGTTAAGTAACTCGGTTAATCAGTTTTTTTAGCTGAATAAATCTGTCTTCTTGAGCCATTAACATCGACACTAGTTTTGTGAAGATGCGATAATATATACCAGAATTACAGAGGTGTCCCATTCATTTCGTTGACGACTGTACAAGCAGTATCAAGCCTCTTCCAGAGAGAACAGCCTGCAGTTACAGAAATGGGTAAATATTACTTCAAGGTAATGAAGCTTTTGTTATTGGGTGTACAAAGCATCTGTTGCTGATATCTTTTTCTTTCACTTAGCCGCTCGTCGACAACGACACTGGCTTCTTGTCCTTCCTGCAGCTTCTCCAGGTGTCAGGCAAGGTGTGAAGATCATGCCGCTTGATAAATGGCCGTGATGAAACAGTAACTGCCCGCATCACGGAATGAAACCAAATGCATTCACCCGTCATTCTCGGATCCTAAATCTCTCAGTTGATGAAGGAACGAGAAGAAGAAGAATGAAAAAAGACGCGAATCGTTTAAAAGGGAATATTTCTGAAAAGGCTCAAATCCCCGAGCCTTTAAATGGGGTATTGCGTGTTCTCATATCCGGCTTCGCTCTTAAACTCCAATAAACTCGCATTGCACGCCAGAAGAAGCTGAGAGCGGATACATTTTTTGCTTATTGTTAATTATTAATCCTGTTAACTTCATACGTCGGGGATGATCGTTTTTGTTTGACTGTCTGACTGTCCGCCGCGCTCTCTTCTTCTTGCGGAGGCGCCTTCTCCTTCCGAAATCTTCTCGAGTTTGGGGGCTCTTTGAATAGCAGATGAGAAAGAGAGGGAAAAAATGAAACAAAAATTGAGTTCCCCTCCTATTCAAAAATCCTGTCATTTGCAATTAGGAGTTCAGATTTTAAAGCGAGAAGAAGCGAGGGGTTGCCCGAAATGGCGCAGTATTCAAGATTTGGCGGAATTTGCGTGGGTCACTCATGGCTTCCAGCAGTAACGGTCTGCATTGTTTTTCTTCCAAACATCTCGCATTTAGTACTGTCTCAAAAAATGTCCAGACGTTTCCTGTTTGTCTTCTTCGTTTCCTTTTCACATGGGTCGTAAAAATTGCTTTAAAAAGAGCGAGAAAAATGGTTAAAAAATGTTGTCTAAATAAACATAATTTTTGCAACAGGAACTTAAATTGAAAAGAAAAAGAGCACAGAAATGAAAAAGTTATCTTAAATATTAAATCAATATAAAAGTAAAGAGATTATTAAAAATTAAAAAGAAAGCCAGAACAGAAAAAAAAATCTTCCCGATTAATTTTTTAAATGTGGTCAATCTAAAGCAACAGCTGGGAGCTTATTTATCAAGCGTCCTCGTGTTTAAAATGATTCGAGTAGTATGAACAACGAAACTGGTTACAATGTAATACAGTAATCCATGAATCTGAACTAATTGGGGCTGACCTCTGTTTGGATTCCGGGGAATTCGGTTTATCGGGGAGATTCGATAAAATACTCTTGATATACATTTGGTATATCAGTAGAGTATTGACTCTGGGTGCTCTGTGAAAGAGCACGCGGCGATTCGCACGGTTGACAAGTTGACGGTGAAAAGGAGATATCATCTAAATTTGTTTCAACTGATTAAGGTGTTGTTTTCATTCTTAAAGACCACTTCAAATACTTCCTTTAAGTTATGAATAAACATTAGCTTTGTTTCTGATTCGTAATTGTTATTTTTCCTTCATTTCTCAGTAAAAAGTTTTGAGAAAATTAAAAAAAGTTGTTCGGATTATCCGGAGTTTCGGATTCCTGGGGTTCTACTGTATATTTTAAGCATTCACAAACAGAGACGCTCTCCTTTGAGGAATTTTTATGACATTGCGATACATCGAGTAAATAAATATTTTGACAAATATTTCCGGTAATGAATGCGCAAGGTGTACAGATTATATTTAAAAAATGCCTTGATAAAGGATGCAGTTGGATAACGAGAATTCGGTCTTCTTTTCTATTTCTCGTTTACCTCTCTACAGCCCAAATTATTATTTATTATTTAAAAAATTAAATATTGAAAAATCGACAATTTAGAAATACTTTAGATTTTAAATTTTTTGCCTCATCCAGAATTTATTAATTAATTTCATCCAGGTTAAATGAATAAATAATGAATAAATTTTCAAATTTCAACCAGATTAATTAATTAAAATTATTCATTCATTATCAATTTGTATGGAGATTATGTTGCCATCTAGGAACATGTAAATTAATTTGAGCGTAAGTGATGACATCTGTTCCTTATTAAAAGCAAATTGCTTCATTGATACCAAATGGCATCATTGGGCCAGAAAGGTTTAATCAGACCAGTTTATGACATATAATGATAGCCTTTTATTTTCTACATCTTTCAGGTTCATACGTTTTTTTACATCATACATTTTCAACTGAGCAGTGAAAGGGCAGATATTACAGCTTCAGTTAGTCAGAAAGACGCTGTTTCATACGGGTGCAGAATTATCACTTTAATTAGTACGAAAATAGCGCATAATATGTTTAATTGCCATTGAAAGAAACATTGCTACATGATTCATGCTTTACATAAAGGATTATCTTAAAATGATTGAAAAATTCTCAAAATTCCAAAAAATTCAGATAAAGATTTTGGGAAGGTACTAATACCTATGCGAAAGAGTTCACTCAGTACTTTCTCCCCAGCGTTTTGAAAAGCATGAAAAGAACACGAACAAAATTTTCAACTATCACATTTCCATTCAATAATTCATGTGGCACAATTTCGAAAGATCGGGACACATTACGAATCGACCGATTATCCGGAAACAGATGGTGCGTATTCATTTTCCAGGTATTTTTCTCTTCAGGTAGAGTAACCCTAGTCCCTGATCCCATCACAACCACAGAAAAGCAGTCGGTGACATTGACTGATCACTGCAGTCGACATCTCCAAGTCGTGTCACCTACCCGCTTTGCCATTGTATCAGAAAAGCTTTGAGGAATTTTATTCCGCCTCACTTCAACCGGCCCATCCATCATCTTGCTGGTGCCGAAATAAAATTAGCAGCAACAAAACTGCTTTTAGTTTTCTGCGAGCCACCGCTTTGCTGCCTGTTCCCTAATTCAGGCGTTGATTAGTTGGCTGCAACATCTCTTTTCATTTTAATTTTGGCTTTGGGAAATAATTATGAGGTGTTCGAGATGACACTTTGGAACTTCATTCTAACGATGATGAGGCTGGTTGATTAGATTGCGATATTTTAGATGATGCTGTAGCTATAGAAAGGACTGCCCTATATCGGGGCCAAGTGGGCACTTGTCCCTAGGCGTCCAAGGTGCTCAAATATCTCAATTCTGAAGCCGGCACCTATTTGGCAAATCAGTTCTGGACTGTAGCTTATTGATTAAATAATAATACTTAGGGCTTTTTTCTTGTTGTAGCCTTTTGTGTGTTTCTTAATGTACTTCGGCGTCAAAAGAAAATAACGAGTTTGATTTCAAGTGACGTTTTTCGATTCAGAGGCTGAGTAGTCTTGTATTGAAGGAATACAGATGAAAAAATTATGACACCTAATTTGATAATTATACTTTGAACGACAAATATTAAATTTTCCCCCTTGGCTGTGTATGGTGTTCTATTTTATGGCAATTTCTCGCTTATTATATTTTCAACTTCTTTCAGGGTTTATAAGAAAAGGGGGGAAAGAAGATTATATAGAAGAAAATACGAACTATGAGCAAGTATATATGATTGGGAAACTGTCTGTGAACTGTGGTATTAATAGTTGAAGATTGCTCTATAAAAAGGAACGTGAATAAATTTTTGATTGAAAGGTTGATCGTTCTTGCGAAAAAATTCATTCATTCTCAAGAACGTTAATCAGAATTCTAGATGGCTTCCAGTTTATTGCCCTTTTTATGACCGTCACTTTAAGCTACTGTTAAACCAGATGAGGCTATCTTTCGTTCAGTGTGCTAATTAATGCTCCATTTTGAAGTTGAGCAATAGATTTGTATTGAAAGCTTACTTTAAGTGTAGTTTGAAGATTATAGTAACAATTCAATGGTGAGTTCTCTTCTTTCACATTTTTTTGTGGGTACGGTGGTCTTGAGGTAAAGTTAGAATCAGAAGATTGTGAATTCTTCCAAAGATCCATCTTGCATGTGGACTTGACATATTGTTAGTGCATTGCCTTGAGTCAGACGTTTTGACATTGCTGTGGTGCGAAAATTCGAGATGCGGGGAACTGAAATGTTGTTCTTGACATTTGACCATAACATCATGAGTTTCATCCCAAAAATAGCCCTCATGCTCCAAAAATCCTCTTCAAATCGGGAACTGGTATTGCACGTTAAACCAACAAAACAACTTATAAAACCATTAATTTACCAAATATTCGATGCAAAAAATGTTTAAAAGTAATTTGGAATTTCTGTGTTGTGGTTGAATTATTTTTTTAAAAATTTACTTCCATAGGCTTGCTCTTGAGTTATTTGTAGCTTTATACTGACCCAAAAAATGTGAAAAAATAATTAAAGGTGCTTAAATGTTTTCACTTTAGTTAATAAAATAATAAGAAGTGAAAGAACATTCGATAGCCTTTTTTTGTATAGGGAGAATAATCTGGATCATGACAATCATTTTAATATGATACCAAGGATAATAAATGATATACAGAAATACAGCGAGTTAAATAAGTTAAAATATAACCTTACGATGAAGAAGACTGAAACTCTTTTGCGATCCAATCAGTGTTAGTAATTAAAATCTCTGCAAGCCCACGAGTGATCTGCTGGATTAAAGCATGGCTGAGGAATATGAGTCGGAGGAAGAAGATTATGGACTCTATTACCCCCCCGGCTATACTAAACAAGATTATTAAAAAAACTCTTATACCAATTGGCACATTAATAATTATTTCGCACTGCTATCTGTTTGACTGTTGGAGGGTTTCTTGGTTTTCTTCCACATGGAAGTTTGTGCCGGTTTTTCCTGAAAGTTCCAGAGGAAAGCAATTTATTGAACATTAGACAAACATCTATCTCAATTGGTGCCTAAATGCTCTAAGGTGCTTGGGTCAATAGAAAATGCATTACTTCATGACCCATGGGCTTGGCTAGATATGCTAAACCAAGTGGGATGACCACAAAATCTCTGAAAGTCGAAACAACTCCCCATTTACACAAATTCACTAATTTCCGTAACATAATTTTTTGTATTTTAAACACACAAAAAAGTTTTACAGATCATAATTAAAGGACTCTATTGATAGATGTGCCGAAAATTTGTTTTTAAATTGAATATTGAATACAATCAGTCGCCATTTTTTTCATTTTATTCTTCAGCAAAGAAATTCAAATCGATATTTAGCATCACCAAGCGAAAAGAACTGCTAAAATTCTTAAAAGAATCTACTTCTTCTCAGTCTTGCGTAGTTTTGAAATGAAAACCTTTAACAGGAAACTGGTAAGCCAGAATAAATTGCGAAAGAAAGCAGTATTTGTTCCCCCTTCTGAACATATCAGAGCATGCGAATGCGAACGATCCCTGGAATTTTCCCATTCAAATTTCGGGAGCACCAGATGGGGTTCGGGGACAGAAGAAGAAAGAAAGAAGCCACCTTCATATCCTGAATTTCTATTTCATTCATCATATTTTCCACAATCTTCATGCGTACAATAACCATCCTGCCCTCAGAGATTTAGAGAAAATCTACACATGAAAACTCGTATCTTCTTCGCTGACAAGTATAAATTTCCCTGTCATAACGTTTCTTGTATGAAAGGCTTGGAAAATGTAATATTTTCCTGTGTTCTCCTTCCTTGGGCTAAAGAAAGCGGGACTCGGGTGGATGGGTATATATGTGGTAGAGGAAAGGGAAAAAAAACGCGATTCCCCCTCTTTCTTTTTGAAGGCTGTTTATTCAAACTAAGTGCCGTTTTATGCAAATTGATTTAAATTTATTCATATCCCGGGATGGAGCCGCTTTTCTAAGTTATTTTCTCTCAATCGTTGGGAAGAACATTTTAGAGAGGTCTTTAAGTCTTTAACGTTAAGATCGATTATGAGGACGGAGGTTTTTAGTCTACTTTTTCCTTTTTTAATGCAAACTCCAAACTTCACCCGCCTTGCAGCCAGGGTTCGATTCAATCATTCTAGACTTTACCTACACTGTGTGGGAATTTAAAGAGTTTTTCTTAATTTTTTTAGGACATATTTTGTAGTTTTTCTTGGAAATAAGATATCCGTGAAGAATGAATTGCTGAAAAGTTTTGTAATGTTCATCAAATAAATCTCAAATCGAGTCCATTGATCTTATATTTGTCAACTCTTATAACACATGTTACTGATTAATGTTGCATCTTGACCTAGTTTTTTTTCTCTATTCAGGTTTCTTTCAGTTAAGTTATCTACCAATTGATGCAAAATTTATCAGAGAATTGACACTCATCACTGGTTAAGACATTATTCTTACTTTTTCTTACAAATTAACTTATTTTAATTGTTAAATGAAGAGTTACATACCATTGATCACCATTTCTTGGTTTATTTTAATTAAAGTTTCGTTATTTTATTATTATATTAATTTAAACGTAAAATAATAAATGAATAAAATAAATATAATTATTTTTCCACTTTCAAAATATCTCTAGAATCTTTTTACTTAGCAGTGCTGAAGATATCTAATTATGGTCTTCTCTTTTCTTATATATATATATATATACGGATTTTTTGCTTTCGATTCTTTTTAAATCTTATTAAATGTATTTATCTTTTATTCAAGAATTCTTCCATTTTAATTGTCTTGTGCTTTTTGAGGGGATGGCGGCATTATTTAACGGATTTCGTTTGTCGTTAGCAGAAAAAAGCACAAATTAATATCTTGAGCGAGCTTCGCTTCCTGACGAGCGGCTCCCTATGATATTTTTCAATTTTATTTTGGTTTTTATCTATTTTTTGCCATTGTGTCTTGAATTTTTTTGAGTTTTTGTCTTGTGTTTCTAAGTTTGTTTTGATATATATATATATTCATAGTGTAATAGTCTTTAATCAAAATATCTATCTTCTGTATTTCTTTTATATGATTATTGATAAGGTAATATGATTTAAATTTTAATTTCTAGATTAATATTTTGCATGTATTGAAAATATAACACATGTTTTGATGAATTGAAATATTTAACTATATAGATATATAAGAAGCAAAACATAATAGAAAAACAATAAAATAAAATAAGATAAAATAACAAACTTTCATTTCGAAAAGATATGAAAAAGCGAATTGAAAGTATATCCGAATTATATATATATATATATATATATATATATATATATATATATATATATGTAAGATCTGGCTTTAAAAAAGTGAAAGGCAGTCCATTTTCATCAAGGAAGAGACGAATTTTGTTTAGATCTTCTTTTATTTAGGCATCAGACGTTATTATTCATAGGTAAAGCACTTAGTTTTTACGTAGCTCCATGACCAGAATTTAGAAGTTTACGCCGAGCGGCGTGTTGTTGTTGAAAGCTTACATTTCGGCGTGAAAAAGGGGCAGAAAAGAATGCGCAGAACGCTTAAGTACTCAGAAGAGGGAATTCCCCTTGAAACTCGTGATTTGTAAAGAAAGTTGTAGTCCGTTAATTATGATGAAAGTAGAAGTATTTAAAATGAGGTGTCGTTAAGATTATTTAGGAAAGTTAAAAAATTAAATTATCACATATATATATATATATCTTTTACGATTTATACTCTCTTTCTCTCTCTATATATATATCCAATTCTGTGTTGCCTTTTACATAGTAATAACTGACTAGTATTAACGTATTAGTATATAATATATAATCTAACTATCTTTTGTATTTCATTTGTATAATTATTGGTAAGGTAACATGATTTAAATTTTAATTTTTAGTTTAATATGTGTATATATTGAAAAAGTGACATGTGTTTTGATTGTTTGCAAAATTTAACTATATATATATTTCTGTCTTATTTATCCATTTATGGACTTTTACGTGAGTATTGACAACTTTTTTTCATTTTACTTTTATATTATTGGTTTTGAAGTTTGGTTTCATGTATTTTATTTCAATTAGACATGAACTTTTTGTTTGATATTTCTTTGTTTCAAAATATTGTTTTTTTGTTCTGTGTTCCGGGAAAACAAACTCTTTTTAGCATTATTGCTAGAGTTTGTGTTTAGAAAACACCGATAATAAGTATACACTCATTCGGGATTTCCCTGCTGATGACACACGTCCCAGACATTAGCGTTTTGTTCTGTTTTGTTATTTTGGTTTTTTCTCCTCTGAAATGGTTTTAATGTTTTATTTTGTTAATGTATATATATATATATATATATATATATATATATATATAACTCACACATATTACTTATTAATGCGTCATTTTGACCTCATTTCTTCCCTATTTAGGTTTCTTTCAGTTAATTTATTGACCTAATTTTACAAAATCCTTTTTAAATTTTGTAATTAATTCCAGTACATTGCTTAGGAATGGAACTGTATTTTCATCTTTTTTTCTAAATAATTTCTTGAGTTGCAGAAGATCACCTCCCTATAACAAAGTCTTATAAGCCCTCGCATCTTGAAAATCGAGTCCAATACCACCATTGACACCCTTTGCTGAAACATTTGCTGGAATTAGAAGAAAAAAAAAACACAATTCGATCTTCTGGTACCGGCTCCGTTAACAAAAATCTCGGTTGATAGTCGCCCATGTAATCGAGGTCCTACTGTATTAATATTAAAAAGTAACACAAAAAATAAAAATAGCACGGGAAACGTTCGGGCCGATGCAATCAAGTCCAGTGCCAAATTCAGGGGGGCTATCGGGCTGCAGTCCCCCCCAGAGCTAGACCAAAATTCTTTCTTTTATTTAAAATCAGTACAGCTTTTTTTTCTTCTTCTTCATCTCCCTTTTAAGAAAGTGAAATCATTTCTTCCTAGCTTTTGACAGGCTCGAAAGTTTTCCCACTTTTGTAGTCATTTCACTCGTATTTGCAGCGTTGACACGGTCAAAAACATGTTTTTGCTAGTTATTTCATTGTGTTTTTTGTTAAATTATCGAACATATTGCTGTGTTTTTTATCATTCTTATTGTCAGGTGAATAAAGTCTGTAAAGTTAAAGTGTTTTGGGTCACATAAGCCATAAGATTTGACACTCGTCACGACGATACAAAACTTTTTATACCTCACCCCCGACCCAAATCCTGGATTCGCCACCGATCAAGTCGAATATGGTTAAAATTCGAATGTTCGTGTAACTACCGGACCAAGCTTCCAAAATCAGCCCCGTGACAGACTTAACTCAAGTTTGATCAACTCTTCACCCTTATCAATAATCCTCTCCCAAGGCCAAATGCGTCGAATCCACCATTTTAAACAATTAATCCCTATCTGTTACGA
The DNA here is from genome assembly GCA_013235015.1 of Araneus ventricosus. Lineage (NCBI taxonomy): Eukaryota > Metazoa > Arthropoda > Arachnida > Araneae > Araneidae > Araneus > Araneus ventricosus. The sequence continues at coordinate 205,357 of BGPR01001361.1, read as the reverse complement.
ACCCTATCATTTCCGAATCAGATAAAACTCTTAAGAGATACCCCTGTTTATGTATATGTTTAGGCAAAACATATCATTAGCGCACTGATCCGATCCCGATAGCCGGCACTTGATGTGTGCAAATTCATTGTTGCCACAGCAATTATCGAGATACGGCCTTGGCCGAAAAGAAACAAAAACAGTCCCCTCCCCGCTGCATGCGAAAGTTGGAATCGCAAACCGGATGCAGTCGTGTGTCCGGCGAGTAAACCGATAGTATCGTTTTTTATTTATTTTTATTCCTCATTTCTCTGCCCTTTCCTTTCGTTTCATTCATTTCTTTTCATTCATGGGTTTCGTGACGCGTGACGCTCTTCGACTCTAATGGCCAGTGTGATACAATAATACGTAATAAATACCCAACAGATGAGCCGCTGATAAGGGCCATTGTTTTTCCGCTTGTGATGACATTGGCAGATGCAGGCAGACTCTTAAGGGCCCGGCTGAAATTGACACCGATGCATTTGTCAGTGACCCTTTCGCTTTGGCTCATTTCCATTCAGAACTCATAACTATTTTTTGGTTGGGGGGGGGGGTGGTCTGAAGCGGCTATATAATTTTGTTTGACGACAGTTTGCTTCTTGTTTAGGGACGTTATGTCTACGACAAAGAAAAGTGTATGTATTATGTGAACTGAATAAGTAATTGTTAGGGTAGGATGTATCTTTTCAGATGGGTTAAAGCTTTGAAAACGAACCGTTTTAACCGTCACTTGAAAATCATCATGCCGTTCCCATAGCTTTAAAGAAGCCAAAAGCTAACGGAGAAATCAACCTCCTCAGAGCCCCATTATTCTGATTTACTCGTAATAGATTATAAGTAAAAATTTTTAGCTTTTAAAGTGAACAAACTGAACAATTTGTGTTTAATCAAATCCCAAAAATCTAAAGAATATTTATATTTATAATGTTCAGAAATTATACATATAAACATAAATTAAAGGCTTTTGAAATAAACGTGAAAAACGGAAAAATTCGGTAAGGTTGCTTAGACGGTTAAAGTACTCTTTAATATCTCCAATTTTGGTATAGTTTCAGAAAGTAATGGGAAATTAATTTTTATAAAATGCTCATAATTAATAGCTGAAATATCTCTTTTCCTGATAATATGATCTTGTCATGTCTCATAAAATGGTGAGAAATTTGCCAGTTAGAATAGCACATCTCTTGAAAAATATAACAAACTCGCGTCAAATGCTATTTCTGAAGAATTTACAGAGTTATACGAGTTGCGCACATAAACTTATTAGTCTTTACAGTAAATTTTCGATTTCAAACAACGTAAAGAAATTATCTTTCCCTCCCTGTTTTTCCTACCTATCACTCTTTCTTTCTAAATGCATTTGAAAAAAAGGAACAAGAAACAGTGAGAAAACGACCGTTTTGAAGAAAGAATACGAAATACGAAGCCTCATTCATATGGACTGATCTTGTTTGTTAGGTCAAGGTCTCTTTTTGAAACTTCTCGAAAACTGCTCAGATGGACTTCGCCGTTTTATAAATAATCAATCGACAAGGATGGTGAGACATCAACCCCCCTCCCACCTCTCACCCCCCTCTGCAAACGTCATTGCCATATTAATGTGACGATGTTTGACTGATGGGTAATTTCAACGAACACCAGGTAATCACGCGCAACTCATTTGGTGTTGTGGTGGGCAGGGATAAATTCAACATTCTATCATCCATCTACAAAATCAAGATCTTTGGCTATTTTCAATTAAGGAGTTTTGAATCGTCTCTGAATCGGTAAGTAAAAATAACTATGGGACTAGAGATTTGAGTTTTGTTCCAGAAGTGTTCAGCTAATATTAGTGAGGACATATTTTCCATAAAGAAAGAAAATTAAGTATTCTTTCCCAAAGATTCTTGGAATTAACATGCGTTTTATTTATTAGGCCAACATCCGTAATAATACCATATGGAAGCTGTTAGGAATCGATTTGTATCGTACACGTATCATAATCGATTTGTTTCATAAAGAGAAGGACACGTGACCAGACACATCTTCCAGACTTATGTTAAGTGACAGATGATCAATAAAGTGATTCAGTGATAATTTCAACGTGACTGATGGCTAATAAATTATGATAAATAATTAAAAGGTTCTATTTTGATTTTTAGCGAATCCATTTTGCTATGTAAATTGATCTTTTTAATAAATGTTCTTTTCAGACGCTATTGGTGGCTATTGAGACGAATCTGGAGAATCTGTGCAGTGATAATATATAACAATAATTCGTCACTTAACAAGCAATACCACCTATGTCATTTTTTTGAAATTTCAAACAGAGGAAGGTGAAACTGAATGTTCGTTTTTTCCCCATCTGGTAGGAACATAGGCCTCATGTTCATATCGAATATTTAAAAAAATTCAGAAATATTCGTTATTGGTTGCGAAACATTCATCTTTGAAATTTCAAATCAATAGATAAAAGATATAGATGGTTTTTTTTATTGCCCACACCGACCTTGCTTACCCAAAGGGTGTAAAGGTGGTGTTGCTTGTTAAATGACGAATTTATGTTTCAACTTCTAACTTTCCAAAACACATAAACATAAAGACATTTGATTTAGTATCGAACGTAACATGATCTAGATTCACAGGGTTGTTATAATTAAAGTTCGCCTATTCAGAAACCGTTTCTTTGGCTCCAAACGAAACAGAATTTCACTTGAATGTAGTGCAAGTGATGCTCTCTGTGAAAATAAGAAAAAGTAATCTGAGGTGGTGCACAGTCTTGTAAAAAAAATGGTATTTTGAAAGAAAAAAAAAGACTTCGGAAGAGTTTTGAGTTAAACTATATAAAAAAACCCCACCACAAACAAACTGGTCAATTTTGATTTAGTAATAAAAAAAAATCTGAAAAAATCGTTTGAGATATTTGTGCAGCGTCATATATGACGAAAATTTAAGCTTTTTTCTCTTCTTCTTCTTTTTGGTTCTCTCAGAGATATCGCCTGTATTCCATGCTAGCGAGTTTTTTCTTCGTTTGGAGCCCTAGAACTGGCTCTAGGACCTTCTCAATAGACGAAATTTAATTATAATAATCCTGTACATGAATTTTTTAACTTTCAGATGGAGGACTAGAACCTACTACTCGTGAATCTCGACTCTGCAAATGCATTGTGGATGCAATTCATTTAATAATCACAATGGGTTTTTTTATCAATTAGTTATAATGTGTTGCAAATCATTTAATATCTAAGTAACTATATAAAAAACCATGAAATAATCAGAGATTTCTGCGATATAGCAAATGAACAAATACTCTGCAGCTACAAACGCGAAAAGACATTCCGAAGAATGTGTACAGAACTGGCTCTAGGGCCTTCTCACAAGGCGAACTTTAACTATAATAATCCTGCACATGATTTTTTAAACTTTCAGATGGAGGACTAGAACCTACTACTCGCAAATCTCGAAGTAAAGACTCTGCAAATGCATTGTAGATGCAATTCACTTAATAATCATAATGGTTTTTTATCAATTAATTATTAAGTTGTGCAAACCATTTAATATCTAAGTAAATATATAAACAAACCATGAAATAATCAGAGTTTTCTGCAATATAGCAGATGAACAAATACTCTGCAGCTACAAACGCGAAAAGATATTCCGAAAAATGTGTACAGGTATACAACCTTTTGCTTCAAATCATAAACGCTAATAAAAACAATATCTACCTTTAACTCTACTAATATTTATCGCGTATCATGTAATAAAGCAGAAACAATGAAAATGTAACAGTCATATAGAGTATCCATAAAAGTTGACTTCTTCTCCACGCTTGTATTATTTATGCCATTCTGTATTTGGTCTGTTGCATTTAAAGTCTTAAATGCCCTTAATGCCGAGTGTAGTATTCCCTCTGACTAGTTTTCGAGCAATTTTCTTTCATTTTTGTGTAGTTAACTGAGTCATAACTTCTTCCTCAAACGTGATGCTAAAGCTGACAGTTCCTGCAACTTTCGTTGGCGTTTTCTCAAATGTCACAAATGCATTACTGGAATTCGGCAGTTTCCCATATAAATAAGCCGAAACGTCATCTACTCGCTTCATTTTAAGATTACTCAGGATTAAGTCTTAGGTGGTCTGAACATTATTTTTAAATCTTTCGAACAGCAATAGCAAATCTAAAAAATAGTGACGTTTCAAAGTCTTGTTAAAACTTTCATTACTTCACTCGATTGTTTATTGGAATCAAATTGCTGTTTGGGGGATGAAACGTACTTTTGAGTTTAACTGATCTTTCGTCAATTAAACAGCTCAGTTTTCTTTTCTGTCAATTCTTAGAAAAAGCATTTTCATTTTGTTTCCCTTTCAAAATTTCTACATTTCAAAACAGTGGATTAGCACAAATTGAAATGTCATGCTTGAGTATTGAATTATAGAATTCTTGACGTTTAAATCGGCAAAGTAGTAAATAATTTAAAAGACAAAATTCATTTGGAAACATTTAAATTTAAGACATCTCAGGTGTCTTTTAAGTTCTTAAATGGATTGATACAACTATAAATTTCCCGAATAAGATGTATCAGCTAATTCGTGGATCAAAGGGCTAATTTTGTGCTTTTTTAGAAATCTGGGCCATAATTTTTGCGGTAAAAATATAGTTGAAATGTAAAAGAAATGTCTATTTGTTATCTTTGAATATGGAAATCAGGAATAAGACAAGAAAAATAATTCGAAAATCGTCGTTTTTTTTTTTTTTTAAAAAAAAATAAATAAAAAATTTTAGGGTTTTTTTTTTGAAAAAAAAAAATTATTTAAAAATTAACTTTTTTTTTTTTTTTTTTTCTTCTTCTTGATTCAAAAAGACACAGCAGTTTTGTTGTTAGAAATACAAGAAGAAATATTCAAAGTTAGTTATTTGTTAAAATTTACATAATGCGTTGATCTAAAAAATTTTAATTCAATCATGCTATGGGGAAAAGATGTCATATAAAATGAAAATGCGTTTAGAAATATTTGTGCATTAGGAATCAAGAACTTTGTGTGCAAGGCTAGAAAATTTTGTCATTTTTCCTCCCTGTGATCAAATCAGTTTTGTTTGCCAAATGTGTATTAAAACATCCTCCCTGTGATCAAATCAGTTTTGGTTGCCAAATGTGTATTAAAACATCCT
>BGPR01001361.1:161289-200180 GCA_013235015.1 Araneus ventricosus | reverse complement strand
TTGCCAAATGTGTATTAAAACATCCTCCCTGTGATCAAATCAGTTTTGGTTGCCAAATGTGTATTAAAACATCCTACTTGTGGAAAAAGACCCACACTGCACAGGGCTTTAAGGAACTAGAGAATTAGAGGATATGACATCGCCACGAAATCTAGTTAATTTGCAAATTTTTGCTTGGGAACACTACAAGCATGAGAAATGTAGGTACGGGTAGTTTCCTGCCGTATTAGTGAATCGAAATCATTCACTTATGACACAGACTGTAAACAATGAATTAAAAAAATAAAAATAAGTGGAATCAATATTAAAGTCAGAGGTGGATTAAGGGCAAAACTCAGTACGCGCCCGCCGGGGGCCCCGGCTGAAAGAGGGCCACAAAATGAAAAATATTTTTTTACGATATTTATCTCATTTATGTCATTCATATTTTATCATATTTCGGCATTTAATTTTGAATAAACTCTCTTTTTGGACTTTATGACTCATTAAATGTCATATAGGAAATAATTACTAACATAATAGCCCAGATCTGTCTCTCACTGATCCGGTAACGCTCTGACGTCACCAACAATAAAATTCGCGCCATAGCACTGCGAGACGTTAAACAGCATTATTTCATTGTTAGAGCACCTAAATTTCAGTAATTTTAAATTTTAAAAAAGTAATTGTTTTAATTTCAAATTAAATATCTCTAAAATAGTGAAATAAATTTTTCGATCGATTGATATAAAATTTATCTCGCTATGATCAATAGTTCCCGAGAAATTTTGAATTATATTAATCGTATATTTCAAATTAATTTAATCGTATATTTAATTAATTAATAGAAGGTAGTAAATCACGTGAGTGGTATATCATGTGCGTGATATAGTTTCGATGCCACGATGCATCAGAATATTTATTGCAATCGTGATGGTATAATTTGATAATATTTTTTGGCAACGTTTGACAAGTAGAAAAGTGCTTTGTTTTGATTAAACATCTGAAGTGCAAGGGAAATTGTTAAACAGCGAAAAATATTTCACACGGAATGTTGTTTACCAAGAGGATTTTTTAATAAAGAAATATGCAAATAATATGTAAATAAAAAAATATTTCCTGTCATAAAACATAAGGGTATTGGGGATAAGAGTACGCAGTCGGGTAAGAGTACGCAGGGATTTTTTCCCCTGTTGGCAACAGTGCAAGGAGAAGCAAGTGTGATCATATCAACACGTGTGTTTTCAGCTCTCTCAAGAGACCGCCATTATTATTTTCATCCTTGCTGTCTTTTATTTATCAGGTAAGATATGATTTCGTTATGTTAGTATGTAATTTTTCTGTGAAGAAATCTTAATTTTTTTTGTAAATAAAAGACTAATGCTTACTTTCTAAGTAAATATCACTATGAGGTTTGTTCCCTTCCGAACAACGTGACCACGTTAGAATTTAACTTTAGTGAATGTTACGCCCAGCTATGGACGATTTAGAGAAGCAATACATCGGCGGCTAAGAGTACGCACAAGCCAGATATGCGTACTCTTATCCGCTCTGTAATTTGAAACAGCCATTCCAACAAAACTTTACATTTTATTTTATCACCATTATTATAATTATAGAAAAAATGATATCGGGATAATAATCTGAAGAGCTGTTGTCTGAAGAAAAAGTTTCCTGCTCATAGAAAATTCAATATGGATGAGACTGGTATCTCAACAGTCCCCTATAGAACACCGAAGGTGATAACACCAAAAAGCAAAAAAACTATTTGTAAAATTTCTAGTGCAGAAAGAGGTCAAACAGTCACTGCTGTATGCTGCCTCAGTGCTACAGGAGTTTTCGTCCCGCCTGCATTGATTCTTCCTGTAAAGAGAATGATTCCTCTGTTGTAGAAAGATGAACCCAATGGAACTTTGCCCTTGATCAGCGACACAGGTTACATGAATTCCCATTTGCTCATCGACTGGCTGAAACATTTTGTCAAGCATGCTATACCGTCTACAGAAGACCCTGTTCTGTTAATAGCAGATAATCACACAACCCACTGCTCACTACCTGCAGTTTTGTTTTGTCGAGAGATTCATATAACGTTTCTTATTCTTCCACCACGTGCGAGTCATGTGCTACAGCCATTGGATACATGTTTCTTTGCCCTTTGAAAGCTTTATACTCATTTGAAATTGAAAAATGGCTCGTACAAAATTCAAGAAAAGCAATAACTCTATACAAAGTTTCAGGGATTTTTCAAAAAGCTTATAGCTCCACATCCAGGGTTCAACTCTCAGAAAAAGCTTTCCGAGTGACAGGTATTGAGACAAACAACCCTGACATTATAAGTGAGGATTGCTATTCTCCTTCACTAGTAACTTTAGTATCTTTGGATAAGGATTGCACAGTTGCAATTGCACCTGAAGAGAATGAAGTTTCACCTTCCACTTCTCAGATAGATGTCAGTATAAAGTCTATCTTGCCACTTCCTCGACATGAACAACGAGGAGGTAAATGGAAAAGAAAATCTCAAACATCTGAGATCATGACTTCGTCTCCATTCAAAAATTTGTTAGAGGAAAACGAAAAGGAAAAGGTAGAATTAGAGGAAGCAAAGGCCAATCGAGTTTTTAAAAAAAATAATAATGGGGACAAAACTAAAAAAGGAAAAGCTCTGAAAGCAAAGAAAAAACATATTCTGAATTCTATCGAAAACCCAGTTCCCTCAACAAGTTCTGCAAATAATGAGGGGACAATATGCCCAGGCTGCGAACACACATATGATGAAGATTGGATCCAGAGTGGATTATGTAAAGAGTGGTGGCATGAGAAATGTTCCAGTTACGAAGGCAGTGGAGCATTTGTATGCGACTACTGCTAAATTTTCAGGGTGCGTAACTCTTGGCCTCACGTCCTGCATACTCTTACCCGTCGTGGTGGGTAAGAATACGCATTTGGCATTTTTTTTCCCTTTCGTTTCGTAATATATATATTTTTAAAGCTAGAATTTTCATTTTTTGTACCCTTCTTTCTAAGTTAATAAACTATGATTCAGTATATTTTCGAGGCTCTAACTTTTCAGTTCTAATTTTTATAAAGAAAAATACACTAGGTGCGTACTCTTACCCTCCTTTCCCTTATGTTTATTTTTTCAATGAATGTTAAATATTTCTCTCGCATATATATCTATTTAAACACTTCAAATTTGACGGTAAATCTCTCGAATGAGATACAGTTTGCACCCGTCATACCATGACGGCTGATTTTCTAGTAATTATATATTCAGTAATATTAGGCAAAGTAAAAATATCCAATTATATTTTCTTTCATGCAACAAATACTTAATTTCTTTCAATAATACTTATGTACGCGCATTTAAGATATAAAAGTAAAATTGCTGAATTTAAAGCGTTTTAATTATCGCCGAATTAATCTTTGATGATAATTTTGTAAAAATATTAATTATAATGATTAAAATTATTAATTTATTAATTCTGAATAATGCTATTTTAAAATGTATTGACTAGCACGTTGATATGTTCCAGTGCATATATGGGATGTTTTCAAAGTGTTACGAAGAATTTCAGCACCAGTGGCCCCAACCAGCATAATCCGCCCCTGTCCAACGCAAGGAAAGTTCAATATGGTTTTTGTTCACCATTTAATTAAATTATTTAAGGAAAAATTCAAAAAAACTAATTTTTTTAAAAACAATGAACAATACACAAATCTCTAAATCTATGTAATCCACAAAATAATAGCTTACATTTCCAAGGTATCCAAAATAATTATTAAACTGTTAAAATTCTTTTACCGAATTGTGATTTGCTTATTTATTTCAGGGCTACGAGTGCGGATGTGGAGGCGGATGACTCTCTTTCCAGGAGGCCAGAACAAATAATCCGGCGGAGATTCGCGTGTCCGCTGGTCAGAAGGAGCTAAAAGTACTTCTAATGGATTCTTGATAGATCTCTAATGGATATGCCGGCCTCAGTCACGTGGTTTGTTTCACAAGACCCTCTCTGGATAATCGCTGATTGGCCATCGACCACAATATCGGCCCCAACCTGTGTGGGAGGGTGTGGAGGTCTCGGCACGCAAAATTTTCTCGCCCGCCAGCATCCCACCCAATTTCTATAACAGAAGAGAAAGCGTGCCCCGTTAAATATGAGCACTCAGGGGCGAAAGTACCCGCGGACGGTGATAAAATTGCACCTTCCTTCGTCTGATTTCGGTGGATAATGAATACTTTCTGTGTCAAAGGAAAACTCGTTTTAGTTCCCTATCCATTCTATCACCCACAGCAAATTCCGTTTCTTGTCAATACGAATAAATATTTTTACGTTGTTTGATATGAGTTTTGGGAAGATCACATGGGTGCAGGCATGCTACGCGGAAACAACACTAATTTTGTTGAGTTTGGATTCATGACTTGAAACTGTACCACAGTGTTTCTAGTTAGCTATACAAAATTCACCCCACTTACACCAGTACCGTAGCGAGGGTAAATGGCGCCCGGGTCGTAGATGATGTTTTTGCCCACCCCCTCATCAGCGTCAGTGGCTTAGCTTGTAAACGGTGCATGGGGCTTGGTACTTTTTCGCCTCCACATCGCATTTCACTTAAAAACATTATAGCGCAAATGCATTATATGCTTAAATGCATTATATGCTTAAATACATTATATGCTTAAATACATTATATGCTTAAATGCATTATTAGCTTAAATGCATTATTAGCTTAAATGCATTATTAGCTTAAATGCATTATTAGCTTAAACGCATTATAACGCTATTAAAGATTAGAAACAATCAACTAGAAAAATTAGAATAAATTTAAAAATAAAAAAATTTTACTTAAACTTTAAACAAAAACAACAACAAAATTATTTATAAACAATAAAATTTCGAGAATAAAATTTAGAAAATAAAATTTAAACAATGTTTAAGTAGCGCGCAATTGCAGCAGCCAAACAAAAAACAAAGAACAATGGAAATAAATATCATACAAAGAAAGCCAAAACACAAAGATAAACTTAGAGATATTGGAAAAAACAAACAAACAAGGAATCCATTCTAGACCATTTTTTCAAGGGCTAAGGAATTGATTCGAAATGGATTCAAAATAATAATTGAGAAATTTTTCTGAAAGAAGCTTGCATTATGCCAAGCATAGCTTCTCTTAGCTCGAAATTTCTCCAACAAAAGATGAAGGAGATCTGTATATCAAAAAGCATTATTTCAAAAGAAAGAGGAAAAACAATACACAAACATCAAAACACTAATAAGATTGATTTAAAAATGTCAGCCATCTGGCTTTTTAAAAATTAGCCATTATAAATATGCCCAGAGTAGAGAACAAAGAGAAAAAATGTCCTCACATGATCACAAACCCACGCTAACTTTCTTTTAAAAGGAGGTATTATCAAATTATTAAAGAAACACTAGTCCCATGGCGCCATCTATATTCGAATAAACAAAACAGAAGAACTAAAAACAGGATTTTTTTGGGAATGGAACTATTTAACATGACCAGTGGTGAAGCGTGTGTAAGTGGAGTTCGTGGGATAATATAAATTTTTTAACCCTAGTTGTCATCAGTGGCTTAGGAAACGTAAATGGGCCCTGGGGCATGGTATTATTTCTTGGGCTCCTCATCATATTTTGCCTTAAAAAATGCCATAAACGTAATAATGTTTTGTCTCCATGGCGCCCCCAAAACTGGCACCCGGGGCATCAATACCCCCCTTGCTCACTGTCGCTACGCTACTGTCCAAGCCGTTGTACAATAGAGTACAATTTTGTACATTTCGTATTCACTGCTTCAATCTGCACGTAAGTATTTATAATGTGGTATGCAAAAGTGAACCAACTCCGAGAGGTTGCACAATTAATTACCGTTTGGTAGACTTCGAGTTCACTACTTAAAACAGTATTAAAGTATTTATAATTTGGTAGGCAAAGTTAAAGCAACTCCGGAACAGCATACAATAAAGTACCATTTTGTGCATTTTGGATTCATTACTTTCAATCTGTACGTAAGTGTTTATAGTTAAATAAGCAAAGGTGAACCAACTCCGAGAGGCTGAAATATAAATTAGAATTTGGTAGATTTCGGATTCACTACTTTAAATTGCACCAACCTGTTTAAAAATTACTATGCAAAGATAACCCGATTCCTAGCAGTTGTACAATAAAGTACTCTTGGGGGGATTTCAAGTTCACTACCTGAAACTGAAGTACTCAAATGTTTTATAATTTATTATGCAAAACTAAATAAAATCCGCACTCTTGCACAACAGGCTTATTATAATGAAAGAATTAATTTTATATAATAAAATATTTGAATTTTTCTGTAATATTTTGGGGAAACAGCTTTATTTCAAACTTCAGGCCCCGAAATGTCATCTGAAAAAAATGCTTATGAACCTCTCTCTCAATAAATGGCAACAAGACTGGGATTCAGGCGACACTGGGAGAGCAATTTTTAATATACTCCCTAATGTCACTCTAACCCCAGCTTCATGGTCAAGAGAATCCATCCTCTTCGCTACAGGCCAAGGTCCTTTTTCGAGCTATCTCTATAGATTCCGGCTTCATCATTCAGATATCTGCGCATGCGGGAAAAAGGGAGACCCTCTCCATTACGCAACTTCTTGTCACATGACGTTATCTTATCATTTTACAAAACCAAGTGCAGAAAATACTGAACTTTGGTGAAAAAGCGTACTTTCAAATAAACTATTAAGACTAAATATAGATAAACTCGTATCTTTCCTCACTGAAAATGAGAACCTCATAAAGCAGCCACCGGACGCCATCAGTTCTTCCGACTCCAACCCAGATTTCTCTCCTTCACCAAGACCTCGGACTTATGGACTAAGACCCTCTAGTGGTTCAATACCTAGGACCCTAATCAGTCCTCCTACAAGTATATAGATACAGCGAACTTTTGGGACCAGTCTTAAAACTGTTTTTGCTTCGCGAGTCTTTCTTTTCAGATGTAAACACACATTTTTCATCGTTTTTATAATTTTCACATGTTTTTCGTCAATGTTAAAACACTGTATATAACCCTTTTTTTGTGTTCAATAAAGTTTCTTCGCACACTCATCCAATCTGCAAACCGGAGATCTCTGGAGTCAGGGGTGTGTCGTAGTGTAAAGGTCTTGGTTCCCAGTTGCTTAATTGTATCCGAATGGAAGCTCTGAAAATATCGAATGTCAGCTGGTCAGCTCAACTCTAATGTTTTCCAGATATAAAAGTCGAACTTTTTTTAAAGAATTAAAAAATTTTGAAGAGTAAGGACAAACTATGAAGTTCAATAAGAAATCACCATTGCGGTAGCAGTTTACAACACTTGCATAATTTGAAGCATACAATGGCTTAATTTTTTTTTAGTCTGCCAACAGAATTTGGCAAAGAATGAGCCTTATAAATAAGTGCCTAGCCTAAAATATTTTTTTTAGTCAAAGTTTTAGGAAATTCGTTTTATACACATTAGATTTCAAAGGAAATATAATTCAAATGAAAAAGTTATATGATTATTAATAACTTGTGATGAAGAAAACAAGTGTTGGGGTATAATTATTATGATTTTGTTCTCTTATGGAATGTTCATCAAAATTCGACATCCTTAATACTAAATTTTACAAAAATGTAACATAAAATATCTACAAAATATTTTGGATTAAATTATATCAATAAAATGTTATGAATAACCTAAACGATGTTAAATTTTAAATACACTTTTTCTAAATCACATTAATATTTCTTAAAATTTCACCTTTAAATGAATATGAAATTCTCAAAATCTGCGCAAATTCCTCCTAAAAGAAAATAATCAGAGATGAAATTCGATCGCCTTAACGCTCTGTTGCCTTAGATAATACATATATAATTTAGCTGTTTAATAATTATAAAAAAAACATATGCACCATTCTTTTGTATTTAAATAATTTATTCTTTCATTCAGTAACTTTTGATGAGGCAAAAAATCACGAAATACGAACTTATTTTGTAATAAAAATATTTAAGTAATAAGCTAAACAGGTGTAATAAGCTAAATTTCCCAGACCACAAAACATGCTGTTATTATTTCCTATTAAAGTGCATATAAGTATAAAATACCATTTTTGGCATTAAGTTACGCTGTGTGTGAAATTAAATGAAGCAACTTCAAAGCATTTGCCAAATAAAATATTTATTATTTCAGCTTATATTTAAAGTTCAAAAACGAGAAAACTATAGACCCATATATTAGACTGAAAAAAAATCAATGTAATATAAATTTATCTATTTATGTTAGTATTTGTGTAAAATGTTGCAAGATAGGATTTATTTATTCATTATGTTTGTTCAATAAACGGAACACGCTTAGAGAATATATAAAGTTTACAGCATGTTACAATTTTTAATTAAAGGCAAATGAAATTTAAGCAACCAATTGAATTTATTTTCACTTTTATTACTAAATCACTACTGTGCAATCACATTAAATTTTCAATTTTAATTCATTCGTGATTCTTTTCACAAGTATACTTGTGAAAAGAATCACGAATGCATTATTATGTGACTTACATTATCTACAAAGTTGCCAAATGACTCATGATTTACATGTCTTTACTTCTGTAACTACACGCCTTTGAATAAAAATTAATCTCTGCATCGTAAAATAAGAATCTCTTATGGAAAGATAAGAGATACCTAAATATCAATATGCGCATACATCTCTATCCTCTGTAACAAGTGTTTATATTCACTTCCCATTGTCAGATAAACAATGTGAGTAAACGTCAAAAAATTTAAAGATAACTCTGAACCTTAACCTTCAGGCAACACGCAATCAGTGATAGTTACGCCTTTAAGGGATTCATCTACGGATGACGCCATTATTTGCTTACGTGACGAGCAAACATAAAAGTCAAATGGTCATGAAAAAAAGATTGAAGGAGAGAGGCGAGGAAGGAAAAAAGATAACCCTTTGGGTGTAATGTCATTAAAGATATGAATTTTCGTAGGAAGATTAGTTGGTCCTCTCTAGATTTTTTTCTCAAATGAAAAGCATATTTGTCAAATGCATCACATATACATATTTGTACGTGGATTATATGTAAAAAAGACGAGGAATGACTATACTGGTTTACATGCATTTACCCTTGTAACGACACGCCTTTGAAGAAAACTAAAGATGATTTCTTCAGATCTCTTTTTTTTCTTAGATCTTTTCTTTTTTTAATAAAGAAATGATTTCTGCAAAGCTAAATAAAAATCTCTTATGGAAAGATACGATATATCTAAGTATCAACATGCGCATAAATAGCTCTTCTTTCTAACAAGTGTTTATATTTCCTTCTCTTTGTCAGATAAACAATTTTGAGTAAACGTCAGAAAATTTAAAGATAACTCTGAACCTTAACATTCAGGCAACGCGCAATCAGTGATAGTTACGCCTTTAAGGATTCATCTACGGATGACACCATTATTTGCTTACGTGACGAGCAAACATAAAAGTCATCGCTTAAAGACAAATGATCATGAAAAAAAGTATTGAAGGAGAGAGGCGAGAAAGAAAAAAAGATAACTCTTTGAGTGTAATGTCATTAAAGATATGAAATTTCGTGGGAAGATTAATTGGTCCTCTGTAGACTTTTTTCTCATATATATATATATATATATATATATATATATATATATATATATATATAATCCTGCTTTTAGAGGGGATGACGGCAATTTTTAACGGATTTCATTTGTCGTTAGCAGAAAAAAGCACAAATTAATATCATGAGCGAGCTTCTCTTCCTGACGAGCGGCTCGTTATGATAATTTTCAATTTTATATTTTGGTTTTTGTCTATTTTTGCCATTTTGTCTTGACTGTTTTTGAGTTTTTGTCTTGTGTTTCTAAGTTTGTTTTGATATATATATATATATAAAAAGACGAGGAATGACTACTGGTTTACATGCATTTACCCTTGTAACGACACGCCTTTGAATAAAAACTAATTTCTGCAGTGCTAAATAAAAATTTCTTATGGAAAGATACGAGATATCTGAGCATCAATATGCGCATAAATCGCTCTTCTTTCTAACAAGTGTTTATATTTCCTTCTCTTTGTCAGATAAACAATTTGAGTAAACGTCAGAAAATTTAAAGATAACTCTGAACCTTAACCTTCAGGCAAGGCGCAATCAGTGATAGTTAAGCCTTTAAAAGATTCATCTACCGATGACGCCATTATTTGCTTACGTGACGAGCAAACATAGAAGTCATCTCTTACAGACAAATAAACACGAAAAAGGATTGAAGGAGAAAGAAGAAAAAAAAGGGGTCTCTTTTTGGGTGTAATGTCATTACAAATACGAAATGTCGCGGAAAGATTAATTAATCCTACCCGGAAGCGGAAAGGGTCTCATTGGCGGAAGTGGCCTGTTGAGAAAAAAAGTGTTCTCTTCCTACATTATTATTATTTTACACCTCGATTGCAGATCCGACAGCTAATACTAGCGATGCGCTCTCTCAATATAATAAAGGAGGGGCGTATTCGCAGGGCGCCCGGGGCTTGTGTGTACAACAAGGAGTGAAGAGATACACAATGGCTGCAGTATTGCCGGGGCGACCTTTTCCGCGAGTGTTCTCCCCGAACCCCAAACATGTCGGGGCTGCGGAAATTAAAGTCTTCTAAACGCAGACTAGTGACAGATTGTGCGCCCTTTTGCCCAAGGCAACCTAGGGTTAGCGCGGGCGGAGATTTGGCGAGAAAAACGTGGCGAAAATTCAATTCGACGGATTGGAGGAGGCCCATAAAATGTAATAGTATGCTTATCATGTTATAGAAGTTAAGCGATAATGCGTCCGAAACTCTCGATTAAGTATTTAGAACAATTCTTGTGGTTGCAATAAATTTACTTAAATTAACAAATAAATGTATTCTTATATAATTGTACAATTGTTATTGACAAAGTATACAGAAATTAAAGCAAACTTGTCGATTTCGAAAATTTTTGGAAATTAACTAATTTGGAATTTGGTGTGGAAATTTGAAAGATTTGTTTTTAATATATTAAGAAGAACTGTATAATGAAATTTAGAGAAAGGTTATCACAATTTGCAAGATGTAGGCTATATTTTGAGAAGATCAGAGTTTAAAAAGAATGCATGTTTGCAAGACTATTCGTTGTGTTTGTGTAAGATAGCTTTTGTTGAAAGAAAAGAAAATTGATGATACACTGTTAATGAAGTTTAAATTTACATATAAACGCACCATTACTCCTATAATTTCCTTAATTTGTTGTGATTGCTTTTTATAGAAAGAAAAGAAAGTATAAAAAATCCATTGATAAAAAAAATTGAACGAAAAAAGTCTTATTTTTATCAAAATATATCTAACTCATCCAAGTTTCCCTAGAAATTACACTAAAATAGTTCTGTAAATTTTTTTTATTCTGGAATTTTATAAAAATGATCATGTTTATTCAGGAACTGATCCTATGAAAACCAACCAATCAACAGATTCTATCAAAAAGTTTGAGTATTTATTTTCCATTAACTTTTCACAACTTGTACTTTTAGGCGCCATGGATAAGACTATAGCTACAAAAGGAACCCAAATCATTAGTATCTTCATAATTCTGTTTATAATGAGTGTTCGGGCTAAAATTGTCTAAAACTAATAATATTATGCAATATATAGATGAGTTTATGCAACAGATATGATAATTTTTAACTTTCTTTGGCATTAAAGAGAGCAACTCAAAAATTTTGTTCAACATTTTGATCTCTTGCTAAGAGTTTCGTAGTATTTGATGTATGAATTCCTGATCACATCACAGAACTCTGATAATACTGAACATTAACAATCCTTACACTATTTGATATCCATAAGTGGTAGTTATTTTGCTGATGCACAAATATTTTAATGAATCCCACCCCCAAGTCAAAGGTAAAACGACATAAGTGTTAGGTCCGGAAATCTGGAATCAAGAAATGGAGCGCCCTCTTCTAATTCAACGTCCAATAACAGCTGAAATGCTACCAAATATTTATAAAGTGATTTATTACCGTTTAGACATCTATAAAGCCAATAGTAGTGTCTCACTGAACTTCATTACTTATGAAAAAAACTTTTCAACCCTCTAAGCGTTTCACACGTATTTTTCCGTTTCTCATATTGAGTCCAAAAGCAGTTACTCCATGTGAATAATTTATTAAACTACTCTGGATAAAATATTCTTAAGATTTCAGAGACTTGACTAAATGCAATAAAGGCCAAATTATTCAATTTAAAAGCAAACTTTCAAGACTTGGAAGCTAGTACATGAAAATAGCTAACCTCTCATAGGGTTAAAATTATTCTCCTTCATGTTACTGAAATGCTCAACTTATCATGTATGATTCTCACAATATAGGTCATTTCTTTCGAATTCTTTAACTCCGGACGCTTTGTATAGTGATTCTAAATACTGCATTTGCTCTCTTACAATGCCCGAACAGAAATCGCTGGAAGTCGTGAGATCTCCACTTGTGTGCAATGTAGTGCCAAATCCTTGCAACCTCTCCCGAAAGATCAGGCGGGAGGCAGGCGACACCTTGTTATCCGCAGCCTTCATTATCCGCTACACAGAGCCCTGATAATGCGGAACAAGAGCCCCGTATTTATTTACACCCTGAATAACGGCTCTTACGCCATATTAGCCCTCTCGCAGTCAAATTGGCAGCGTCTTCCTTTGACGCAATTGGGCCGAAGGGGCGACGTTTTTTCGGGGGCCTTTTCAATCGAAACCTCCTCCATTTCCGCGATATCTCAAACGATGATTACACACGGGGTTATTAGGCTGCCTCTTTTCCTTTTGCAGTTGTTTTGACTTTGGAGGAGTAATCTGTAAATCAATTTCCAGAAGAAACCAGACTGCAAAAGGAAGGAATGGACTGGCGTGGAAAAAAAGTGAATTAATGTTTGAGCAAATAAAGCATGGCAGAAAGTTAATGAGATTGAAAGTTGACAGAAGGATCAGCGTTCGTTTGTTAAACGTGACTGACTTTGGGTTCAGTTTAAAATATAAAAGAAAGAATAGAAAGGAAAGTAATCCTTAAGAAATTTGCAATAAGGATATGCAGTTGATGGGTGCAACTTAAAAATTGAAAACTTTATTTTAACTAAGCATTTTAGTCTGAAACGATGAAGTAATTAAACAGTGGAAAATATTGTGTATATTTAGCTCTAATCATAACCGGTTATTTACGAAAGCATGAAGAGTTCAGCATATTAAAGCATTCATATTTGTATCGCAATATTATCAAGAAAATCAGTAAACCTCCAGGTAATAAAATGGCGGAAATCCAGTAAAGGACTTTTGTTATATATATACACAACCAAGACACAATGACAAAAAAATAGACAAAAATTATAAAAATTGAAAAATATCATAGCGAGCCGCTCGTCAGGAAGAGAAGCTCGACTATGATATTAATATGTGCTTTTTTCTGCTAACGACATACGAAACTCGTTAAAATATGTCGCCATCCCTTCAAAAAGCACAAGACAATTAAAAATGGAAAAATTCTGGAATAAAAGACGAATACATTGAAGATGATTTAAAAAAATCGAATATATATTTACAGCTATAATGTCAAAACATAAAAATAATATTCATTGCTAAGTATTTGAATGGATACGTAACAACCCTTTGCTCACTGCAATTTATAAAATCTTTTAATAACTTTTTCAGCGGGACATTTTTCTTTTTTAAGAATCACAAACGAAAATGTATAGAAAATAAGCGAAATAATTCATGATTTTTTAATTCATGATATTTTCCTTTTTTATTGCAAAAGTATGAAAATTCGCTAATTTCTAAAAATGCTGATTGCAAATTTTGAAATCCAAAAAGAATATTTCAAACAATAAAAAAATATGTTTTTTTGAACCACACACACACACACACACATTTAGGTTTTGGATTTCACATATTTGAATCTTAAATCAAATTTAAATCGCAAAAAGTAGGTAATGAATCTTACGAAATATTAAACTACTTTTGGATGGTAATAAAATACAATAATAATGTTACTTACTTCTTATTTATCAAAAGGATTGGATTTTGCTGGAATTTTTTAAAAACTTTCTTTGAAAAAAATTCAAATTTGAAACTCCATTCTATATTTCTGTTTATTTTCAGACCAGAAATTCATAAACAATATTTCAAACTAACATTTTTATATAAAATTTTACAGAAATTCACTTTTGCCTATAAAATATATTGTTAGTAACTCAATCGTCTATTATAATACAGGATCACAGTTATTGAGCTATATGAAAAAAACCTTGATAATTTTTGAACCGTTGGCGAGATTCAGTTACAACATGGCGGTTGAATGCAGGGCATGTTGGAATTTTTTTGAGCATGCACAATCTTATTGTTTTTGTTCATTTTTCGTCGAAAATGTCGAAATACAGCGTTTCTGAGCGTATATCGATCGTCAAGGCCTTCTATTCGAGCAATAACAACCCGATTGCAGCTCAAAGGAAATTTGGGACCGAGCACAAGCTGAAGACAACCGGTCCAAGTGTTATAACAATCAAAAATGTGATGGAAAAGTTTGAGAGAACTGGTAGTGTCGATGTCTCGACACTTCAGCGATTTTTGCAGAATTTTGCTATTCGTCTGCGCCACGTCATAGCCATTGATGGCAAGCATAGAGAACATGTCATAAACTAAATCTGAATATCTGCAGTTACTTTTAAAATTTGAATAAAATTTTTGAACTCAGTAGTTTTTGAAAATTTTTTATTTCATAATAGCTGAATAATTGTCACCCTGTATCATCTGTTACGATACCGGAACAAGTCACCATCAGAATGTATAACAAATTCTAATTTTGCCTTTTTTTCACATTTTAGTAGAAATGTTATTTATTTAAAACTGAACTTTTCTTAAATCTTTTCAGAGAAATTGAATGTTTTGATTTCCATTTTTTGATATAAATGAGAGCCTTTGAATTATGATAGACCGAAGTCATTTACTTTTTTTTACACTTTCTAATATTCCAAAATGAGCTAAATATTTTGTTTGTGGTATTATTTTATAGAAGCATTAAAATTCTGCTTTCTATGCTGCGTACGTATTACAGAAACATGTAAGAAAAGGTTACTTTCTGTTTGGAATTCCCTCTGTAAAATCGAACTCAAATTGGTGGATAGCTTATTTTATTATTTGCTATTGTTTCCATGCGTCTGTCTATATATTTGAGTGAAGTAATAACATCGAATAGAATTTATCAGTAGCTACAAGAATTCTAACAAATGCGATTTAGTGTAACCCAGGGCATTCTAAAACTATGGATTTCGATTCCAAATGAGCTGGCGGGAACTAGGGAGTGAATACTTCTGTCACGTTCAAAGAAAGCTGATCCAAAAATCCTTCTTTATTTACTAGAACATTTTATTAGATTTTTAAAAATAAATGCGTTTTACTGATTTTTTTTGTTTAGCTTTAAGGAATGCTTCTTTTCCCGATCGCTCTCCCTACATAACGTGCGTCTGGCGTCATAAAAATATTTTCCGTTCACAGTGGGAATGCGAAATATTTTTGCAATCAAAATGGTGCCGTCAGTAAAAAAAAACTTAAGAAGCCCTGGAACTACTACAAACTATGAACTACTTTTTTAAAAATAAAATCATTAAAGGTTAATCGAGTCCCGTTCCTACCGAATGGAGAGGGCCCAGGAAGGAAAAGAAGGAATGGTTCTTCCGGTCACTCATACAAACACCAAAAAGAAAAGAACGGGGGCATAAAAAGCATAGTATGAACTAATTCCTTTGTCTCCGAAGCAATGATGAGGATGAGAAGATGAATTCCAAGGGTTGTCAGACTCAAGTGAAGTGGTTCAAAGTACGAAGACAAAAAGAAGATGTTAGTTTAGCTGCTGCCCGAGGGATAAGAGAAACAGGAGAAGGCAAAATAAAATCAACGAAAGACGTTACAGTAAAAAACTGTTTAATTAAGTTTAAAGAGTTATAAATACTTAGACTTGAAAATATTTCTTACCCGAGCAACGCCTGGTATATAAACTAGTATATTATAAATGGCTATATACGCACACAGATGAATTATGAATCTCAGCGACAATTAAAAATTTATTATAGAATCAGTAATAAGGTGCCCAGACTAAAGATATACACAAGTAATGGCTTACATTGAATGAACTGCACATAATTAGTTTTATATTTCCAAGCAGAAGTCGATGTCAAGCCACGTGTTTTATACGTTGGATAGGAGGAGACTTGGAGAGGAAGCCTCACTATTAGGACATAAGTCTGTTTCAAGATAATTTTGTTCAACCTATGTACTTGGGGTTTCATCAAAATGTTTGTGTAACAGCAAGTTGTTTGAGGTTTTAATGATTTGAAAAGGAGTAGAAATTTAATTTAACAGTACATTAAATGTCATTAAATTCGTGGCAATATGTTTGTACGGTTTCAGAGCCCCTATTGGGTTCTCATTGAACTTCATTAACCTGTAAAGAAACCTTTTGCGTTGTCCTCTTTAGCGCAAATGAAATTTATAACTTATTATGTGAGATTCACGATAAGTAGCATTAAATTAATTGCCTAATCTACTTCAAATCGTCCAAATTGTGGACACTTCTGGAGCACAATTCTTTTAATGATGTCTCCAAGCAAAAATAGTCAAATAACGTTATGTGAGGGGATCTAAGAGACTAGGCAGTAAGATCTCCTCTTCCTATCCAACGTCAAATAGCATCCAAAATGTTTCTAAATTGCAAGAGATTTAAGCGTTTGTACTTTTCCAGAGACTCTAATGGGCTTCTATGGAAATGAATTATTTCACAAAATAAGAAAATAAATAAAACTTGAAGAGTTTATATGAAATTTTGAACTAACCATGTGTGGTTCTCTCAGTATAAACCATCACATTGAAGGACACTTCTAGTCCGGATACCCTATATTTTAAAGAAATATCTAGTAGCCTCCATCAATCCTGTACATAATGGGAATTAAGGCCTTGAACTTTTAATTTCTGTCCCCTTTCCACTTCCTGCTTTGCGGCGCATCAATTTCTGAGTGGCGGCATCGAGAAGCCCTCGAAGTCCGCCAACCAGCAACGCACCAGCTCTTTATCCATAGCCTGCTTCAATGCCGCGTCCATATTTTTAATGATATGAAGAGGGAAGAGGCTCATTCTAAATTGCTCAACTGCCAATTATAGTGAATATGCTTGTAAAACGTGGCGCCGATGAATCGCTCTAAAATCATTCACTTTCATTCTCAACTGTCCCTTCGAGTTGGCTTGTTCGCTTCCGCTTCAAAGACAATGACTTGAAAGAGTTATCTCTAGTTGTAAATTCCTGATAAAGGCATCGTGGAAGACGATTTAAAATTGAATTGAAATTGGCGGAAGCAGTTCCCAATTTATTCAATGCTAATGTTGGGTATATCTTTTAGATAAGAAATGGATTGTTATAGTGTTCACATCGAGTGATAATTATAGCACAAACTTTAAAGTTAAATGGATGGTGAAGGGCAGGCCATATAATTAAAACAGGTCTTAACGAGCTGTCGTCTATCAACCAGAATCAAAAATAGTTATTTATTCCAATTCTGTACTTCTTGTTAGAGAGATATATCTGGATTGATAATTGAACGCATTTGGTTACAGCAGACTTCCAGAAGAAACAGCATGCATTCGTGTTGCTTTTGGCCATTGGAAAGGAAATAAGAAAATAGCATTTGATAATCAGGCTGAATCCATACTTCCCCATCTGCCGGGTTGATCATCACAAATTGCACACTGTTTGTTAACTTTTTAGTCAAAATTAATTCACAGCTTTCATCCGTTTTCATTAATAATCTTGAATTCGATTATCTAAATTCCCATAATTGGATCTATAAGTTGAATTTTACTTATTTCAAAAAAGAATGTATGGAAACTCTCATTTTGATAATTTAGAATCCGATAAATAATAACAATAACCTGGGATACTAGTTATTTACAAGCAAATAAGTCAATGATTTCTGAAATTGAAAAGTTGTTATTTTGTTTCTTCTTTAGTGAAATATTTCTTCGAACTTTCATACAGCTTACAATAAATGTCTCGTAAGAACCAGAAGACATCTTGAGCTGCAATGTTATAATAATTGTTTTGATGTCATTTTTTTGGAATATTTTTATTCAAATTTTTTTAAAATCATTTTTAATTCTATATTAACAACGTTTTCAAACGCATGCTACTTATTTTTATTCATAATATAAGATTTTAGTTATTTTTATCGGAAATTCCTATGCAACTTCAAACTTTACTTGCAAGGGATTCACTTGTTTAATGCTGAATTAAAAAAAAACTCTAATCTCATTTTAGTTTCCAGTTTAATTGGAATTGAACAGAATGAGCCTTAAAAAAATTCCCTTGTTTGAAAATTGCAAAATATTACCTTTTTTCATGTCTGATGAGTGGTAATGTTTTCCGCATAACAGGGAAAAAAGAAAAGCAAGGAATAAAGCTTCTCCACCGTACAAATTCCAGGACAAGTCCTCTGATCTATCACCCTTCAATCACGGTCACGGCTAATCCCCTAAGACCGAAATAACAAGGGCCTAATACACCCCTCCAATCCGTACTCAATTTTGCGTGAGGTGTCAGATGGACTTCGGGGGTCACGCTTGAGGGTTTGATGCCCCGCACGTGGCGTTTTCACATCTCAGCTCCCTTTCTCTCGTTTGGGGATCAGCGTAATGAATGACGCTGGAATGAAAACCTCCGCCACCCTTTTTCGGCAAGGTATAGATTGGGATGTTTAGGGTAATGTCGTGCCTTTTTCGCAAGGTACGGATTGGGATGCTTAGGGTAATGTCGTGCCTTTTTCGCAAGGTACAGATTGGGATGCTTAGGGTAATGTCGTGCCTTTTTCGCAAGGTACAGATTGAGATGCTCAGGGTAAGGTCGTGTCTTTTTCGGAAGGCACAGATTGGGATGCTTAGGGTAAGGCTGTGATGTTCATCATATTCAACAGCCAAGCGCATTAAATGCAAAATTTGTATAATTAAAACAGTTATCTAACAGTACTTGTGCAACTTGCTAGTTCTCTGCGGACAGGGCCGGACGAACACTTTGTCAGTCCGTATTCCGGCACGGAGTAAAAAAATCGAGGGGCTCAAAATTGTCAAAACTAGATGAGAAAATAAAAATCCGCAACGGAGTTTCTGAAATAATTAGAAAAATTTCTGAAAAAATTTAAAAAAACAATAAAACAATCTAGTTTTATGTACTAAGGACCACAAAACTTTCAAGACACTACTTCATTAATCTATATATATAAAAGGCAATGTCTGTGTGAATTTTGCTCCAAACTTGACTATTGCTCGAAGAATTTTACCAAGTCTTCCAATAAGTGTTGCATCCGGGGATCGTAGTTTTACCAAACTAAAAATAATCAAGAACTAACTCAACATTTCAAACAAGATTGTCAGATCTCGCTATTATATTAGTCTCCTGGTTAAGGGTTGGTGCAAAAGTTATTATAAGTAATTGTGTCAATCATTGAATTACACCGTTGTTTTTTTGGACGTTCGCTAAAAAATGTAAAAAAATACCTTATATCTTTTTTTTTTTAAAATGCTTACATTGTAGTTCCATAGGGGCACAATTTTTTACTATTGCACGAAGCGGTTCAAAGTCTAAATCCGACCCTTCTACGGACGAATTGTTTCTGATATTAAAGATCATTGGAACTTCATATATATGACATCCTAGTGCAATTTGTTAGTTCTCTAAAGATGACTTGCATATTTTGTTATTAACCCCTTAACAATGTAGTAATCTGTACATTCTAATTAGATTACCCCCTTCTGTTTGGTAATGTGTTATCGTATTCACTCAACTAAGAGTCCGGAGAATACTTGAGGATTATCAGTCATTTTTGTATCGAATGATAACATCTATAAAGTATTTAATTTTAAATTATAAGGGTACAAATGCCATAATGCGATGCACGAGCAGAACTCGGGATACACTCGTATTTTACCTATAATTTAAATTCAATACACCGCATTTAACTGCCTCATTATTAAAATGAAATAATGAAGTACATTATAAATAATAACATTTGACTCAGAAATTTAATTAAAATGGCATTTCATATTTTGCAAAAAAATATTAAAATATTTTTCGTTTTAACTTCAATATAAATGCATGAAAAATTGTTCAATATCGAAACTTTCAAAGGTACCGACTGCTAGAATGCCACTGCTCTGTTGTCGAACTGCATTATGTTTACATCAAAACATTACATCTCATACTGATACTAAATTCTCAAGCTATCTTATATTCTGAACTTTATAATAGCAGAATAATAATTGCCATTAAACACTGGGAAACGTTCTGCGTGTATAAATCATTTAAACTTTTCTTTGATGATTTTTCAATATTTATAAAAATAGTAGGATTTGTAGAATGTGAAATGCAATAACCAGTATCCATATTTTGCTTTTAATGACTTATTATCTTTTGCTTTTAATGGTTTTTAGTTTTAAGTCAACGAATTATCGTAAACCTTTCACCTATCAATTAATTTATATAAAATTCCTCTGCGGTCAGTTTTATTTCTAATGCCGCTGTGAAATTTTAATTTAATTACAAAAGATCTCGGCCTCGTTTTCAAAACACACACATTTTTTCTTTCTTTTTTGTTTTATAAATGTCATAAACCAATGAAGACGAGCGTGTTTATTAAATCCATTTCCAGGGGAAAAACTGAATAAAAATATTCGACAAATTTTAAGAATCAAAAGGAAACAGCTGCTAGATTTTTAAAGCAATTTTCGAGTAGAAAATGGAATATACCATGTAAAATAAATTATCAAGCTGTTTATTAGTATTAATATTAAATTCTGATTACTTAAGTTTAAATAATCAAATAAAGGTAAGCTCATGGTAGTAGACACACCAAACGATAAAAAAATACTCCAATTTGATGTGAAATTTTAACTTAAAAGATTCGAATATCCATATTTTAAAATCGTATTTTATATTTATAAGATTGGAGGAAAATTACTCCACTGATTTTTGCAGTGAGCTGGGGAAAAAATCGCAGTTTTATGGAAGCAAGAGCATTTTTTATTAATAATTTTGACGGTTAGAATGTAAAGTTAGTTAATTTAAGAAAGTTTTTGAAATTACTTATAATAACTTGAATAAATATGAACCATTTTCGAGAATCTAAACATCGAAATTCGAATTTTACATTGAAACTGTAGCTGAATTTTTAATATGATTGAAATATGTTCCTCGCTTTTTTCCTACTTTGGCAAGTAATCTTATTATTAACTTTCTTTACACCAAAATTTATCAAATAGATAAGATTATACAAATACATACTGCTTGTCGCTGTGTTTCTAATAACTATCACAAACTCAAATGTCATTAATCAGATAGCGTAGTTGGAAGTCATGACAAATTTTTACAAACTCATTTTTCTTGAATTATCCACTCTTTCAATCTATTTAATGTTGATATTGTGATGAATAAACTACTAAAAATAGGAGAAAGAGTTTGAATAATGTGAAATTGCGTTATTATCTCAAACTAATGACAAGAAATATATTAAAATGATATATGAGATGGTTGCCCCTTGAAAATGTTAGTTTCTTTACTATTAATCACATGATCCTTATCGCTTCCTCTCATAAACGTCAAAAATAACCAGAAATACTATTCATTTCGAATTTAATAATCATTCGTAGTAAGTTTATTCAAGCGAAATATGATTAATAGTCTAAGACAAAAACATTAAGAAGATTTTAATGAATGCAGTTTTTCTGCATTAGTGAATAGAGTTTGTGTTTGAGTACAATAAACTGTGAGAAGCATCCTAATATCTGGAGAATTCTTGATAATGTTTTAAGAAAATGATGAAATTCAATAGTTTTGACAGCTTGGCAGAATGGTAAGTGGTACTTTACAACTGATTGCCTTCTTGGAATTGAAATGCTTTCTTTGAAAATTTGCATTATTATCTTTCTATTCTCAGAATACGGGAAACTTTCGACTTTGATTGATCGGATCATCTGTATTGAATGAAAAATTCATTCAAAACCTTTGAAGTCAGCCGCACTTTACAAAACAATCTGCAGGATGTTTCAAAAGAGATAATTGTGGAGTTTACGGTACTCACCTGTTTCTCGCCAATTTTTCTGGCGCAAGTTCATGTGCCGTCGCCAAATACTGTTTTGGATGTGCAGTGCGCTTTTTATTTCTCTCTTGCGCATGCGTCACCTGAAAAGGAGAGATTGAGCGCGCAATGCCTGCGGCATTTCAAGTGTGTACCGGGCAAATTTTTTAACTTAGCTTCGCTTTCAGCATAGCAGGAAACTAGTAGCTTCGCTTTTTCACTGGACTTTAGGAATCTAGGTTTTTAAATAAATTCCGGAAACGAAAATTTCCTCACGGAATGCCTGCGACATGTCAAGCGTGCACCGAGCAAACTTTTTTAAGTTAAAAAACCATCAGCGGCTTCGCTTTCAGCATAGAGGGATACTCGTAGCTTCGCTTTTTCATTGAGAAGCGAAATACACAGTACTGAACCGATATTTAAACCGAAGAATTCCAAACGAAGTTTTAATCAAATTCGAATGAATCGACCAATCACATCAAAGAGATGAACAAAACAGTCCAATCGAAACGAGACGCAATATGGCGTGATGTACAAAACACAGATGAAAAGATTAATTTCCACGCAAGAGTTTAAAAATATTATTGCGTAACCAAAACAAATGTTCTCTCACCTCCGTTCTTGGCGGCAAAGAGTTGGCGATCCTAAAAGGAACGAAGTAAGTGGGTAAGTAAACTCCACATTAACCTCAAAAGATTTTGTACAAACTTTACTGAACAATTTTTTTCATAGTAAGTTGTGTCCGTAACGATCGGCGACTGCTAGAAGTGCTCAAATATATCGAAAAGCGTGAGGTAGGTTCATTTCAGATGGGGACGTAGGATGATTTCAGATGGAAATGTTAATTTAAAAAAATTATCTTCATTTTCTTTTTTGTCTCTTTCGAAAGTACTGCATTCTTCAAAATATTCAGTTTCAAGATCTCGATGAATCATCACTTCTCTTTAAGTCAGTAAAACATTTTTGAAATTATGTCTCTCTATCTGTGAGTATGATATCTCAAAAACGTTTGACAAATAAAATTTCTTGTGAGGTCTTTACATAGAATTCGTAGATTTATGAAATCTGTCTGTCTGTCCATACATATGCATGCGCGCTTGATAACTCAAACACTCAACAAGCTAGATTTCTTGTATATTGTTACAAACATGGAAAGTCGCTTCCCAGCAATGTGAGTCTTATGGTTGGGAAGAGAGTTTTACAGGGATAAGTACGGGATGGCTAGCGGAGCCACGTCTGGTTCCCTGACCTTGGCGACAAATTTGGCGACTTTGGCGACGAAATATGGGATCTCAAAGGTGCTGGAATCTTCTCGATATTTCCATTAGGAGAGAAGATACGCTTGAATTCACTAGAAAGTTCCATGTGACGTCACGGCCTGCCGCGGTATTATATAAGGAGAGCTCTGGGATGTCGGGGTGTCTTGATTGACTGGGATCGCCTTGGAGCGCAAACGCTTTTGGAGTTCTACACGCAGTGCGAGCTAGAAAGCTGGTGAGCTGAACGCTATTGCAAGTGCAGTTATTGTCTACTAGTTATTAGTTATTTGCGGACTGTTTGTGTTGTTAGATAACAAAGTGCTAAACTGTTATTACCTGTGAATTATTGTTGTCTGTTTACATTGGTAATCTGCGCAAGAGCTATTGTTTCCTGTACCTGTGCTACGTGTTTTCCTGCATATTTGTAAATAAACCTTCATTCTCCATTATCCTGCGTGTTGGACTGTTTGCACCATACACCCACAGTAAGACTTTTTGCAACAATATGATCTTTATATTAAAATCTGTGTCTAATTTTAGACCGCCTCTGTCATTGAGTAGACATTCTACTTGTTTGTTTGCCTGCCCATGTAAAATGCAACACGACAACTTAGAAACACGAGTAACAAGATAAATAAAACTTGATATGGAGTCTTAATACCAAAATTGTAGATCTATATCAAAGCTGGTATCCAAGCGTCCATCTGTCCATCCATTTTCCAGTATCCGTCCACGAACGTCAAAGGGAAGAGTTTTCAAAATACATCATCGATTCTCTTTACTATATTACACTGGTTTCCAAAAATTAAGAAAAAAATCGGGAAAAGTGCAAATATACCACCAAAACTATGTAAATTTTCATACAAAGTAAGCACTATACATAAAGAGTAATACTGCATCAGAATATGATATGCAAATTAGTGGGGCTGCTGATGTTTAATGTCATTGGATACATGACCGAAAAGAAGTCTTTAAAAGCGTCTGCAGTTTCTGAAAGTAGAAATGGCGCAGTAAAATATAGAAATATTTTTTTAGAAATGAGTACGCGACATAATCTGAAGAATAACGATGTCGTGTGATTAAGCGAATAGAAGTGGGCCAGAGTCATTCCTATGAATCAATATGGTTAAAGATGAACCCTTCTGCAATTTACAGAAGGTGTACTGCAATTTTAAGAAATAGCTTCTAGAAGGTACAGCCGAGGAAGATGTAGAGCTGAAAGAGCCCTAGAGTATCGCTCTTTGCATTTAACTGCAAGGAGGCACAGATAATCTACACTAAGCCACTCCAGATCTTTTCTTGAAGCTGCCATTGGAAGGCTGGCTTCCATATCAACTGTGCTCAGAAGGCTTCACGAAGGAGGGTTTTAAGCAAGACGTCCAGCAGTATGTGTACCCAAGACACCACGCCACTGAAATGAAAGCTTTAACTGGGCATGTATGTATGCCAATAGGAGAGCAAGCCATTAGGATTGCCCCATTGGGACTCTTTATTCAGAAGTCCAAATTGTGTTTGCAAAATGATTGAAGAAGATTGTTGGTCTGCGGGAGCAGGGAATCAGCTATTATTCTAGCCATACCTATGGAAGAGACAGATTTGGTGTATGTGTATGGGCATGTGCCTCTTTGGATGATCGCACCTATATCTTCCAAAAAAGCAACATTAATGCTTAGGTATACAGAGACGACATTCTTGATTCAGTTGTTCGTCCTTACGCAGGTGCAGTGTGTTACTTCCTCATCTTACAAAACAATATATCTCTCAGAACTCGGTTGGTGGAGAATTACCTTCGTGAGGAGACTATTGAGCGTATGGGTTGGTCAGCAGTTTTTTCGGACTTGAACCGATTGAGCATGCTTACTCTTGTGCTAATGGATTGGTTGATATATATTTTATAGTGAGAAAATAATTAAATGTCTAAGCCTTTCATTTCGAGTTACTTTACATTATTAGTTTGTTGTTCTTAAATTTATAGTTGTGGAAAGTGCATTGCGTGTATATAAATTTAAGCAATTTATATTATCTCCGCGGCATATAACACATACAGATAAGATTCTGAGAAGGTATGAGGCATCGAAAACTTGGTGATAGCTTATAGCATGCATGTATATTGCCTGGAAGCCCTCGTTGACACTTGCGCTGATGGAGGGAAAAAATCAATACTACCTCATCAGCCCACTTCCCAAATTCGTGCTCGCCGCTCATAAGAGCTATCCCCTTCCGTATATTTGACCACTTTGTCACCCTCGACACTTTCTCCATCTAGGCACCTCGATCCAATCTCACGCCTTCCCAACTCGTTGGCATCCATCAACCCCGGAATTGGTCATCGCCTGATGACCGGTGGTCATCCGTTTGCTCGGAAACACTTTCGGCTGAAGTCTGTCAGCTGGTCGAAGAAGGTTCGGTTCACATGGGTGATTTCTTCCAATCGCAAATGTATCTGCTACGGAACAGGCCACGCGGAAATGGATGGACTGAAGTCATCGGTTTATTTCTACGTCTGAGAGAAATCAGAAGAGCTACTGTTTCAGGAGCTTGCATAAAAAATTTACAAAGTTTGTGTTGAAATAGGTCGGGAAACTAAGCAAGTCAATATTCTAAATTTTTTTCGTAACGGTTTACCTTTTATTTAACAATAAAACATTCTCTGGAAAAGAAATAAATCAAATAAATTTTCTTTCAGTCAAATGTTTTTATAGTTTACTAATTAATGAGGTTATGTCTGAGAGGAATCAATAAAGCTGCTGTTTCATGGATTTGCATTAATCAATTTATAAAATTTGTGTTGAAAGTGAACAGGAAGGTAAGGAAGTGAATAATAAAAAATTCTTCTGTATTGATTTCCTAAAGCCCCTGTCCCTCCGACGCTTCTCTGTTACTCATTAGCAGATTTGATAAAAGCAAAGGCATCAAAATTATAAAATTAAAATTTACAATTTATAATTAAATATTAATAAAATTATTAATTTTTTTCAATAATTTTGTATAATACTTGCGTGCGAATCATATGATTTTATCTGAAAGACAATTCATGGATCCACCAAAAATTGCGGCTATCAAGTAGCGTTGTGAGGATAAAAAGTACAAGTAGTAAAACCATTTTATTCGGACCCCTCGTCATATTTTTCTCTAAAAATTAAATTAATACCCTAACATTTAGTTTTCTTGGCTTCCTCCTCAAGAGGATTCCTGGGACATCTAAACTCACCCCACCCCCACTATACTTTTCTGATTTTTGGCAATGATAGCTAAATATTACATTATTTCGCAGTTAAATTGTTTCTGAGACAGAATTAACTTTTTCAGTGATTGATTTTGTAAAAGCGGTATTTAAAAAAAATATCATAATATCTTTTTTTCTACATACACGTGGCGCAGCTTGGGATTACAGGAAAAATTAAGCAATTCATATCATATATATCATATAAGAACTCATATTTTGTCACGTCTTTGAAAGACATACTCAAATCAATGCTGAACATCTTGTAATACATTACGCTAGAAAACAGTGTACCAAAGCGACATAATTCAAAGATCTTGCTAAGTGAATGTCTCAGTTCAGCTGCAAACACAAAAGCCCCATATCTGAACCTTATGCGTTCAGATCTTCCTCTTCAGTTGCAGAACTATATACAGTTTTTCATTATAATAAATAACCAATAACTTTTTCAGTGACTAATTTTGTAAAATCAGTATGTTCCTACAATATCATACTATCTTTGATCCTACATATACGTGATGCAGCTTGGAATTGCACGGAAAGTTAAGCAACTCCTATCACATAGGAACTTATCTTCTGTCACGTCTTGGAAAGATAGGTTGAAATCAAAACTGAACAATCTGTAACACATTACACTAGCAAACAATGTACCAAAGCGGCTTGATTCAAAGATCTTGCTAAGTGAATGTTCCACTTCAGTTGCAACCACGAAGCTCCATATCTGATTCTTCTTTTGTTCCAGAACTATATCAAACTTTCTACTATAAGAAATAACCATGTACGTGTGACATTTGATTCCTCGAGATAGTCTCTCTAAGTTTAGATCCATGGAGAAATATATATCCTGGGTACCTCAGCAGCGGAAAGCGATACGGAAAGAACATGTATTCATTCGGATTAAATGCTATAATTCCTCCTTCTGTTTTCGCTCACTTTGTAATATCAGGATTTAGCGCTTTTTCTTCTAGTATAATGATAGATGCATCCTTTTCCGATAAGGGAGACCCAAGATACGAGAAAATTAGCTGTTCATGGCTCATAAACCACATCTTCTTGCCGAATAGCTCCGCTCACACGGCCTGTGTTATTAGTCCAGTGTGTAAGGTGTAATTGAATGGATTATGCTTGATTCTCTGAGGGTAAAGTCTTGTGTTTTGGATATTCTAATACCCTGGTGAAAATGGTTTCTCATTTTCATTTCTTGTCAATATGGCATCGTAATCTCGCATTTGACCTTCAGAATACTCATTTTCCGAAATTGTCCTCTTCATGATCACCTTGAATGAGCATAATTATGAGAGGATCCTGAACAAAAATGGTGGGCAGAGTCACGCTGCAGCTTAGAGATGGTTTCCTCTCTTTAAAGTAATGGAATTGCTAATAATTGAATGCAAGAGGCGTCACGAAAGAGCAGTATCACTGAATTTGACCAAAAAATCTTTAATGACTTCGTTCTTCTTGGTTTGGCTGTTCACGGGAACGAGCAGACTTGCTTGCGATACCAATTTTGAATCTTTTAATACTTACAAATATATATGTAGTATNCTTTTTATTACACACGCAATATTGCGGTGATTAACTTCTAAGTATGAGAGTGAATTGCCTGCCTGGATAAATTTCAGTGAAAATTGGTCCTTTTTGCGATTTTCTTGGTGGGAAACCTCCTGTAACTATCCCGACTGCTACAAAAAAATTCGTTCCTAAAGAACATATCGATATACTAGTTTTTGAATAATGTTGGTTAAAAGCACAGAGAGAGGATACAACCCATGACATTCTTCCTCTGATTCATGTTCCTCGGCAATGCCATGCTTTAACCCTATGAGCCCTGTCCCGCCTCAAACCGCCCGTTCGCTAGAAGTCGGACTCAGGCGGTTTCGGGCGCCTGGGTGGATTTTTTTTTATGAAAAATGAAGTTCTTTTCTTTGTTGACAATTGATCGGGAAACCATAGGTGTCACCTCCTGGAATTTCTGTAAAGAACGTGACGATTCCCTTCTGTTTTTGTGAGCGAAACTTCGCTCCAGGTTTTGAGGCAATGGAATTCTCACTCTAGCGGGGTTCAGAGAGTTGATCCACTAAGCCACTGGTGGGTTAGGAATGGTCGTAATTTAAGTGCGTTCCTACGCCACTTTCATAAGTAATGAGAAATCATGCCATTACATTGTAGGCTAATATTGCTTGTATATGAATGGTGATTGCTACCAAGAAACATATAATTTTTATTTAATTTGTTCAGTATATGCATTTAGATGAAGTATCGTTATACATACATTTGGTAGTTAAAAGTGAATTAGCAAAAATAATTTAATAAACGGATGATCTAATATGTATTCAGCATTTGTTGTAACCAGACTTTGGACAGTTCCGATGTTATCAAAGCAATAGTATTTCAATAAATCAGAAAAGTTTCTAAAATTATAGCAAGACAATAGAAGTGCATATGAAATATGGTAGACTGGGGCTAGTTGGCCATAGGGACACGTTGGTCCAGGTCCGATATTTTTAAAACTTTCCTGTATTTAACGCTGTCCTTCCAGACAAGCGTGTATTATCCCGCCTTCCTTCTTCCACATCAGCGTCATTGAAGAAGCAGATTTCATTAAAGAACCAGCTAGAATTTTCTAATATTTGCTAAGCTGAGAAAATTTTTTCACTTATAAATTAAATTAAATTATTTTATTATTATTTTTTTATTTTATTTTTTAATATAAATAATCGTTTTTTCTCTCTCTTTGCTTATAAAGTACAATTTCCATTTTTACAAATAATATTCAGAAAGATAATTCTTCATTGCTACTTTAGGGCTAGTTTGTTTATCGAAATGCTTTAAGAATAAATCCCTACAATCATGAGAAACAAGAATGGCGATATGGGGCTAGTTGATCATTTCGCATGGGGAACGCTGGCCCGCGCTGCTACACAGTATTTTTCAGGATGTGCGTTATAGAAATATCTCTGAATATGTGGGATGGAATTGCACACACAAGATTTCTTATGCAAGATACTTGTTATGAAAAAACATACGGACTCAATTTTGATTATAATTACACAATAATAGGCGCCGCTATACAATACTATTTTGCGATGACCACAAAAGCTGTATCTCAGTTTTTATTGAGTAGAAATGCACCAAATTTGTATATAATACACATAATATGGATAATAACACAACTACGTTACTTGAATTAATAAAATATAATAATATAGAAGAATGCTTTGTGATAGTTGCTTCATACTAGTAGTAGATCAACTTACCCCGCAGTCGGGGCAGGTTGTCCCAAGCTATTTGGGGTCAATTTGAGGTTTTAAATTAATACTGATAGTTAATATATTCAAATTTTATTATGGAGAATTCTTTCACACTAATAGCGTCAGCTTAAAAGGTTTTTTCAAATTTTTGAATTCCCTTTTTTAAAAAATTCTTAGAAGAAAAAACGGGCCATCTAGCCCCGGTCTACCCTATTTCGTTTTTAGACGCTTAATATTTAAACCTAGGACGGAAAGTTTGAAGTAAATAATTGTTGATACTTCCAGAAAGGTAAAAGCACCTTAAGAAACAAATGGACAGTTGGATATAAATCTAGTATCCACATGTCCACCTCCGCTGATTATAAGAATTGAGGTCGGTGTTGCAATATGCGACGGCTAATGGACCGTGGGCAGTTGGAAATGTTTCACCCAATAAGATGCATAAAAGTAATTGCTAAATTAATTGGATTAATTACTAATAATTGGATTAATTACTAAATTAATTACTAATTGGAGCTGGAAGTGCATGGAAAATGTAATGGAACAATAGGTCAATTCTGGACCAAGGAAAAGCGATCTAACTGTCTGTGAGACCTTTATTTGGATCTCCCAAGCCTCTCAGGGTAAATGAAACTGACTTGGATTATGTTAAAATGTAACCTGGATCTTTACAAACATTTATCATCGTCTTCGTACCGAACAATGGTCATAGATCGTGCGTTTATAGAGCCTGCACTTTATTGTAGCAATATGAAGATACAAGAAGGCATTTCTCGGAATTTCATAAACGGGAATATAGGAAAATATGTAAATCTTTCTAACAAATAAACCTAGCATTCTTCTAGTTTATGTTAATGGTCAAGCTTTGGAGGAAAAAAATTAGCAACTTTTAGTACGAGGGAAGGCTCCGAAAGTAAGTTTCATCATGCTGTCTCACAAGGAAGCTTTACTACAAACAGAAACTTACAATGGCATGACAAAATGCAAACTTTTGGCTATTTTTCCGCATATTCGCCACCACATTGATACATTTGCCGTACCGTGAAATCAATTTCAAGAAACAATCCTAGTAAAAATTGGTGCCTAGCGATTGATGAAAGTTCATCACAGCTTTCGCCAATTTGATGAGCATGTTCGGAAGTGAAGTCCCGATAGTGATGACTTTAATGAAAAAAGAGTTGAAAGTCTGATGGGGCAAGATCGGAGCTGTAGGCCGGGTGACCCAATCTCTCTCATCCCAGACGACGAATGTGTTCTTTTGCGTCCCTTGCTATGTGGGGTCTTGCATTATCGTCCAAGAACAAAACCTGCCGACTCAAGAGCCCTGGTCTTGGTCTACAGTCCCGATCTTGCCCCATCAGACTTTTACTTTTTTGCTGCATTGAAGTCAGAACTATCGGGACGTCACTTCCGAACATGCTCATCAAAGTGGCGTTAAGGCTGTGAAAAACTTCCTTCAATCTCTGGGCACCAATTTTTACCAGGATGATTTCTTGAAATTGATTTAACGGTCTTACAAATGTATCAATATCGGTGGCGAATATGGGGAAAAATAGCCAAAAGTTTGTATTTCGTTATGCCAATGTATGTTTCTGTTTGTAATAAAGCTTCCTTGTGAAAAAGCATGCCGAAACTTACTGTCGGAACGTCCCTCGTAATTAGCAAAATATGCCATAAATCTTGAATTTTCCATTTCATTAAATAAATTTTTCTGTTATCCCTTTGTACTAAAAATATCTATAAGTAAATGTCTTATGAAAAAGATCTTATGCTTAATATACTTCATGATAGAATCATGGCTGATAATTATATTACTTTTGTTTTATTTATTTAATATATAGATCCTATTTTTGGAGAAACCTATAATTTATGTAATAAGGATAGCAACTAAGGTGGCAACCCGCTCTCCAAATACTCTCCAGATGAAGAGGTTTCTTCAAAAAAGCTGGTTTAACCTGTACTTCCCCAGATATTCGGATATTTCAGATCTGAGGATCAACCGAGACTGGAACGTTCTGGTCACAATGAAGCTGAGGCTTAACTACAGATCATCAAGGTTTTGTTACCCGAGCAGTGGTGCAGTCGCAAAATAAGCAGTGGCGGAATGCTCTAACCCAGATAGCATGCACATTGGATATTATCCTGTTATGACGAACTTGACGCGACAAATTTGTAGCGGAACTTCTGCAAAGTAATATAGCATAATCGATTACCCCTTTTGCAATGCTAGTTTGCTGTGAAACTGATACGGCACACTTATGACTCATGACACAATGACGAAGCAAAAATTCCCCGTTATACCTTCGTCGCTGTAAAGGGCAGAGCCGGATTCACACATTTTTCTCTCTGTTAATTTTAGAATCAACGGAATAAAATAAAACTCAAAACACCCGTATCATCTGGCTGCGAAAATTATTTCTTTATATTGCGAAATTTGCACTGGTTTAGCAAAGTCCCCGTGGCGCAATCGGTTAGAGCGCACTCTCTTTCTGGTGTACGGACAGTGGGTTCGAAACCCAGGGTCGGCGCTGCCCGAAACCGGTGGCACGAAGGGGTGACAGGGGCAGGTCCCACCATGGTTTATGGCCACTCACGACTGAGGTGGAAGTAATTTTATTTATTTATTTTTAAACACACAAGGCAGTTTGCAATGAACTTGACGCGACAAGACTGCAAATTTGCAGGCAACTCGCATGTCGAGTTCACTGCAAGTTTGTCGCATGGTGACTTTGAAATTTGCGTTAACTTCCTGCTGTCTTGTTATAAACCTGCGGTCTTGTCGTGCTGAACTTGCTACAAGTTCGCAGACTTGCATAGCAAGACTGCTGCAACTTTGTTTTAAACTAAAATTGCTATATGGGAACCTGGGTGACAAAAATCGCACTGTTTTAAGATGCTTTCATAATTTTTTGTTATTTATTTATTGTGGGGGGAAAAGCAGTGCCGGAACGGCGTTCCGAATCCACTACAATCCTGTACCCAAGAGATAAATTCAAACAAGGTATTTAAGTTGCATAATCATTTTAACCTTCAGCAATAAACGATTAGTTACAATTTTATTTCCTAAAATTGTCTAACTTTGCAATTTGCTTTTACTGAATGTTTCGATACCAAATTAAATGCAGCTATCAATGTTTTTAATATGATGATAAAACTGCATGAAACTTTCCGGGAAGATCCTCCTAAAATTTTTTTTAAATTATCAAGAGCAATTTTAAATTTCAAGAAATTTAATGTCAATTCATTTTAAAATAAAGAAAAAAATCCTTTTAAAAGAAACAATGAAAATTCATAAAAATACGACAGTTTTAATATTTTTTTCGCATATACAGTTAAATATAAATTCCATGTGTGTTTGTAGATGTAATCCTTAAATTATACGTTTCTCCTACTTTCATGAACGGACTTTAAAGTTAACATTCTTTTATTGGAAAAAATAATTGGAAAAAAGAAGAACCATAATATGACAATTTTCTGTGCTTCTTCTTTAATACGTTCATGAGTTTTAAAGTTATTTCTGAGAATGAGGCACCGAGCCCAGTTTCGAAAGACCCTCTTTTAGGTAAAACAGTATGATTATTTTAGAGACTTGCTTTTCAACACTGAGATTTCATATATTACAAGTCTAGCATTTCAATATCTTTTATTATTATCTTCGAAATGTTGTAATCCACCACGCAATTGAAGTAAAAGGTCTTAATAGTCCTTTTTTTCATGGAGACAAATGAAGATGGTTAAATCATCGGTATTTCGTACCAACGGACCATGACTAGAACTATTATCAGAAGATGCTTCCTTTTAAGTGAACGACCTTCAATAATGCTAAAACTGAGAACATATTAAGACTGAAATCAATGGTTTTGCTATTACTTTACTCCCAAAACTGTATGTTTAAAGAATTTTCAAAATCCATGTGAGACAAATGGTTTGCTACTGTTTTCGTGTTTAACCAGTCATTAGACGAATGAAATCACATTTTGGAAAAGTATTATGTCGAAGTTGCTCGGATACTTTGTCTGGCATGTCGATTTAAAACATCTATACTTTCTGCTCCAAACAATTCATTTTCTTAATGATTGGAAAATTACATATAGATCAAATAATAATGAGGTAATACCTTTAATATATGTTCTAAAGATTATAGAAACTCGTTTCTTTTAAAATAACTATCAAAAGACATCTATTCAAGTTTCATTGTTACTTGAGCGCGTACGTAGTATTTCCATTTCTTCTGCATTTGGAAATTCTGCTCTTTATAATTCTGTTACATTAGAAACATAATTTAAAACGATTGCAAAATAGGGCCTATTTGAAAGATTTGCTTGACTTTATTGAATGTTTGTGTTATAATGAGAGGATTTATAGAAGTATAATGATACTCTTCTAAAATTTATGTCACTCTATTTGTCAAAAACATACTACTCTACAAAGAAAGTACGATAAGCAGGATCATTAGTAACATCAAAAGCTACTGCGTGTATGGATGGTTATGAAAATATTTGTACTTTATGACTGATCACATCTAGGAGATGGTTGTATAGGGATTCGGAACAACTTTTAAAAAATTTGCAGGAAATTCGGACTTACATAATCATTTTTACATAGGAACATATGGCCGCAGACTCAACGTACAATCGTTGCAGAGGTAGGTGAGGCAGTGAAATAGCGAAAAGAACAGGACACCAGATGCGATAGGACACTATATTACGCCGTATACCTGCCAGAACATAATTCTGGAAATACCTCCCCGCAGAATATCTGATAAGTTCCCCCGCCCAGCCGAGTTGGCGATAGGCATGGGCCGAGAAAACATGCGGTCACAAACGCAACGTACGTCCGCTATATAAGTCGTTATGACAGTGAAATATCCAAAAGAACAGGACACCATGTTATGCCGTATATCTGTTGGAACATAACTCTTGGAATACCTCCTCCAAGAATATCTGTTAGTTTCTTCCTCTAGCCGAGTTGGCAGTAGGCATGGACCAAGAAAACATGCGATCGCAAATGTAACATACGACTACTATAAGGGTAGATGTGACAGTGACACGGCGTATACCTGTCGGAACATAACTCAAGGAATACCTCATCCAAGGATATCTGATAGTTTCTTTCTCGAGCCGAGTTGGAAGCAGCTATGGCCCAAGAAAACTATCCACGCAATGTCAGTCCAAACGCTGATGCTGAAGCGTTGTTGTGCATCGTTTTGCCTTGTTGGCTGGGGGTTTTGAATCGCCTTCAAGTACCAGTTAAGTACAATGACCACACTCTCCCCAGATAATACAGTTACGTCCGTTAAAAACAAACCCTGTTGGAAAATTAGCCTCCGCTGTAACCTGTTGCTTTTCTGTCGCAGTGACCTATATGTTTCTCTTTTTCATAACGTTATATATTACGTTTTCACCTTCCAATATTGTTATATTATTAATGCTTTATTTTATATCCCTGATCTCTTTTTTAAATTGTTGAACAATTCTTTTGAATAACCTAGTGATTGAAAGAAAAGTCCTTAAAATGATAACAACAACAACTTGCAGAAGAATGCTCTGGAACTGTAGGCGTGTTTTTAAATTCAATAACGTCGTGATTAAGCATGAGTGTGAAATGTAATTTCAGACAGTGCAATGTAATTTATATGAACTCTATTTTCAACTACACATCGTGGATTTTGCGAACATTCCTGCAATCTATTTACAATTTCATATGTTCCATCCTTAAAAATGAGGTATCTTGATCACTGGAAGAGAATACGGAGCTCTGGGAAATAAGATTTTCTGTCAGACAGCTATTTTAAACAACATCAAAATAAAACCGATTTTTTTATGGTATAATGTGGACGCAATTCTTCATTGATGGGTGAAGCTTGACTTACAGGCAAGACTGACATAAACATTGCACACTGTCCACCGATGTGCACAGTCGTAAATTTGTCGCGCCCGACGACCATGGTAAGAACAATGACACTCAGTAATCTTCCATACCATGAAGACCACTGCATGAGGTCTGTGACAAACGAGTTCTTTTCCATCATGCATAAATATCTTATCGGTCATCATCTTAGTATCATTTTTACGGCAGCAGGCTATCCCACAGAAAGCTGCTATTGGATGAGGATTGGAAAAAGGATGACGTAGGTGAGATTTGATGGAAAAGTTTTGCTTATTACAGTGGCATCGCTGTAAAAGATCAAACAGTAGTACTTCACATTTATGGAATTGATTTCAAAACTAGATCTTGTAGTAGCTTTATAGCAGGAAAAATCAAATCTTTTCACTTTCATAGCCGGCGATTTGTACTCAATAAAAAGTTCAATACTGATTTAGGCCTCCATAATTTTACAGATATTTATATGCTACAGGAGACGAAAAAATATATAAAATTCGCAAAAAAGATTTGGTGTCTTAAATTAGCAATATTTATCACGATTTAAAGATATATATTCCTGATTGAAATTGAGAAATGTTCATGTACTAATTCCGCTCTGGATTGGAACCGGTCCACAGTGATCGATTTAATAAATCTAGCTAGACAAAAATGAAAAAAACACCATTGTTATTTTTTGGTCCAACCAATTGCTTTATTGGCAACTTAAATACCAATAAAGCATCTCTAATTTAAACAGTTAGTACCTGGAATTTTGCTATAATGGATAAAAGTTTGCATATTGCGACAGTACATTTTGTGATCTTCTAGAAGGGAGAAAAGTGATTTGTGTTATTTGTTGTCTGTCTCATTTTAAAATACTATTTGTGTTTATATAGTCTGTGTTATTCAAGGTTAGTATTATATCTAAGTTTCATATATTAAAGGGAGTGTTAATTATATTTTTTTCTATTTGCAAAATATATTGATTTTATACCATTTCACTAATTGTTATTAGGAAAGCAAAAAATTTCTCCGCCACTCTCCGCCTTATAAGTTATATTTTAATATATGAGATGTATTTAAAAATTAGAGTATAAAAGGACATACCCAGATCTGTCCGGGAACCTTGTTTTTTTAGGATCTGCGGTGGCACATATATCTTGATTTTTAATAACAGCTTTATATATATGTTATTTTTAATTAATTAATTTTCCTCTTTTGCTTTTTTTACTGGGTGAAGATTTTACTGAGCCATCTATACATCTATTATACTCTTTGGTTTAATTAAATTTAAAATAGCGTCAATTGCAGACAATTTTATTTTATTCTTTTTGTCTTTCTTTAAATTTACCTTTCAGAGTATGGGAATTAAAAATAGTTGTTGAAAATAAAAATTATTACTAGAGAAGTAGAAAAAAATAGAATCTAA
Source organism: Araneus ventricosus (assembly GCA_013235015.1). Taxonomy (NCBI): domain Eukaryota; kingdom Metazoa; phylum Arthropoda; class Arachnida; order Araneae; family Araneidae; genus Araneus; species Araneus ventricosus. The sequence goes on along the minus strand of BGPR01001361.1, from coordinate 162,998 downwards.
AATAACAAATATTCTCCCTTCAAAAGTTAAAATGTATGATAAAGAACTTTTGGTAGAACAGTCTTTGGTAATGACTATGGTTGTTGGAAAAATTTGTAGTATTCTGACTAAACAATCTAGTCAAAAATGTTAAATTTCTGGAGCTATCCCCAGAGAAATGAATATATTTGAGAAACTTAATGGAAAGGCTATAGATCCTACGAAATTAAGATTTGTATTGTTAGGCCTACATGCTTGGATAAGGTGTTTCGAGCGTCTCCTTCATTTGCCATATAAACTTGAGGTGAAAAAATAGCAAGCAAGAAAACAAGACAAAAAAATTAGAAAAGCGCAAACAAGTTATTCAAGATAGATTTAAAAAAGAAATAGGTCTTTTGGCAGATATACCAACACAAATTTCCGGAACAACCAGTGATGGAAATACCGACCGCAGATTTCTTGCTAATCCGATCTTATCATTTGACATAACGGGATTAGACATTAAACTTATTAACCATTTTTCAGTAACTTTACAAGCCACTTCCAGTGAGCAAGAAATTGATGACGACGCATATGAAAAATATGCCTTTGATCCTGTAAAACTATAAGCTCAATTATATAACTGGTATTATATGCCGGCCAGTGTCCATAAATTATAAATTCATGGACGACAAACAGTTGAACACGCCATTCTACCGATAGGCCAGCTTTCCGAAGAAGTACAAGAAGCTCGAAATAAAGATTTTAAAAAATTTCGAGAACAATTCTCAAGAAAATTTTCTGGGCAAAAAAACTTTGGAAGATGTAATACAGATGTTAATAATCACGTCCGGCCCTGTAGCTCAGAAATAAATATAAGAAACACGAAACTAGATAATCAGAAAAATATGCGTTGCTATTGAAAAACAATCGAACTACAGAATACAGTTCTTCAGAAAAAGATAGCTATAAGGAAGATCTTAATGACTGACGGCATTTGTTTAGTTAGGTTCATGTTTATTTTAAATAGAACGACCATATTAAAACTTATACGTGTGTTTCACTAACCAAAGTATTTTTGTCCAGCTAGATTTATTAAAACGATCACTGTGCGCCGTGAGCTAAAATTCGACTAGTTCTTCCATGATTTTAGTAAGTATCTGAGGCATGAGTGTTGGAGATTTGTGATAACTCTGTGATAGCTCAGAACGTGGCGGGAAAGTTTGTAGATTGGAATGTCGTTTCATGTATTGATTCTCGTTATCTTTTCTCCATTAAAGATTAGGTGATCTCACCCAAATTCAGCTTCACAAGTGAAACTATTTCCTAGAATTAATATGTTATGTACTTAAATAAGCTTCTGTTTGATTTATTCACTTAAAACAACATTTGAAAACATGAAAGATTACTTGATCAATTTCAAGTTATCCAAGCGATGCGCTAAAGTAATGTCAACGCCAGGATTTGAGATTTCATGTCAAAGAAACTAATCTGAAACAGAAAGCTTCTTTTGAAAAAAAAAGCTAAAAAGCGGGCACCCGCAGTAGAAGTTGATAAGAAGTGAAAAGAGGTATACCACATGTAAAGTGAGACAAAAGGGGGAGGGGATTCCACATTGTCACGTAGGAAGACCATTTACAACTTTTGATTAATCTATTCAGTTGTATAAAACAACATTTGTAAACACGAAAGATTACTTGATCAAATACAAATTATCCAAGCTATGCCCTAATGTAACGTCAACGCCAGGA
>BGPR01001361.1:143692-161279 GCA_013235015.1 Araneus ventricosus | reverse complement strand
AATACAAATTATCCAAGCTATGCCCTAATGTAACGTCAACGCCAGGATTTGAGATCTCATGTCAAAGAAATCAATCTGAAACAGAAAGCTTCTTAAAAAAAGCTAAAAAGCAGGCACCCACAATAAAAGTTGATAAGATGTGGAAAAAGGTAAACCACACGTAAAGTGAGACAAAAGGGGGGAAATCGCGCATCGTCACGTAGGAAGACCATTTACAACGCGACACACTGACTGAAGATGATGCGCAGTGACAGCGCATTCAACGGTAACTGAAATAATAGACTCTGTGAGGCTCAGCGGCGCGATAAAGATTTGACTCGGGACCCTCTTATCGTTTGTTGGACATTAAATCTCCATAAACATTTGCATAACCGTGAGATAGATTTCGTGGTGCATAGAGAAACAATGATAGGGGCTCATTTGCCATCATCTTTCAGCTGTTCAACTTTCCATTATAACAGTTCTGTCCTTCTTCATTTCACCTCAAACGCCATTTTTCGTGGACGGGGGATTGATTACTCGGTAATGTTCATCGTGGCTGAGGTCCACGGTTATCTTTCTGTCTGAGTGATTTAGAGGAACAATCATTTTCATTTTTCTGTAATGATGATGCATCCTCTTTCTCCTGCGACTGCCTTTTTTTTCCATTCTGTTTGGGATATTCAGGGTTCCTCTGGAGTGGATTTTGTTTTCTCCAGACACATAGATAGGATCAGATCATCCAATCGAATCACCTATCTCGTAGACTTAGCCTAGACTTAGGTGACGAGGTATCTTAAGATTATGACGAATTTTTTGATGAAAAATCGATATTACTAGCTTGATGATGATGCACACTTTTCTCTAGATGCACAGATTGGATAATTTGTTTTTTATTTTGAGATATGAGAAAATCTAATGTAATTTATGTGATTAATAATGCTCCTTTTATATGTTTCGTATGCAGATATCATAGCTCTTTTATTGGATATAGGGGATTTTTTTAGTTTCATGATGATGCATATATCTCTTTAAGAAAAACTAGGAGCACGGACTGGATATCTTTTTTATGATATTTTGCGATATAAAAAGAGATTATGTGATTTTTAAATGATTAATGATGTTCCTTTTATATGTTTCATATGCAGAGATCATAGCTCCTTTAAAAGTAATTGCGTAAACGCAGTATTAGATTGTTTCATGCCAATAATTTGCATTTTTATTGTAAGTATATTCTGTCGAGCTTTAACGAGAAAATTATACTTCACAGAATATATATAAAAATTTAGTTTATTATATCACAAGTTTTAACAGTAGTAAGCATACTTATTTAAAAATGAGAACAAAAGAAAATATTATTTGCAAACGTGTGTGATAAGAGAACAAGTGCTTACATCAAATAAGCTATTTTTACATAATCACTTGATTATACCAAAAAGCATATTCTGTGCTTTGGCGTTCATCTGGTTCTCAGATGCGTCGTTCTTATTTGTTTTACTTTATTTAAAGTGATATACAAAATTAACTTTAACCAGCAACTAGAGAATTGATATTGTCTCAGAAGATTGTTCTTCACTTTTATATTAAGATCAGAATCTCTTTTATTTTTATAATACTTTGATTTTAGAGACATATAAACCTTCAAAAGTCTTTTGAATTGAGTTTACTTTTACAGTAACTCGACACATTTACCGAAATCAAATAAATAAAGTTGTATATTCCTCCATCTAAGACAAACAGAGTTTACTCCCTTCAATACTTTAAGTTTGAGGAAGGTCAAATGATCTAATTTTACTTCGATTCCTTTACTACTTACTGTGGTTGCAAATCCACACTTTTCTGTAAAGTGAAAGTGTGGGGAGAGAAGTCCTAGTTCAAGGTGTCATTCTCTTCACCTGTCTGCATTCAGGTTTACAATAACCTTTGCAAGCTTCCAAAATGGTGCATCACTCTAATAATTCAATCTAGTTATTCGTATTTACTTGAATTTTTTGAACTCGAGAAAGGTAAAATAAACCTTTAGCAACTAGTGGGATTAACCACAGTTAATCCCACTAGTGGTTTAAGCATGGCAGAAGTGAGGAGAAAGTATGAGATGAAGAAGCTTATGGGCTTCATCCTCAGCCTCTGCTCAGATTTATCCTCAGCATTATTTAAAAATTACACTGGTGAAAAATAAAATTCTAACACCAAGAAGAAATTAGTTGAGAAGAACGAAATTTAAGCAGGGCACTTGTCTACGCAACATATTTATTTGATTAAAATTCCAATATCATATGTTAAAGTATATACGAGGAGAGTCATTTCAAAAGTTAATTGATGTTACATTAATAACCGCTGCAGTCGTCATGAATTTGAATGCTAGCATGCAAACGTGCATGCATTGTGTCGTTCAGGTGCTGTATTGTCATTTAGTGGGATGCAGATCCATGGCTGTTGCATTTGGTCAGTCAAATCAGCAACGGTCCATGTTGGTTGTGGATGATGCTGGAGTTGTCTTCCAATAATGTCCCATATGTCTCTATGGGAAAAAGATCTGGTGATCTAGCAGGCCAACGTAACATGTCAGCACTCTGTAGATGAGAGAAGATGCATGGGGACGAGTGTTATTCTTATGGAAAATGCCACCTGAAATATTAATAAATAATGTAAGCATAACCGGTTCTATCACCATTCTGACGTATAAATGTACTGTCAAGGTGCGTTGTATAACAACAAGAGTGCTCCTGCTGTTGTAGGAAATTGCTTCCCAGACCATATTCCCGGTGTAAGTCCAGTGCGTCTATGCCGCAGACAGCTTGGTTCCAAGTGCTCACCTATTCTCCTTCCAACCAACACACGGCCATCACTGGCACAAAGACAGGAACAGCTCTCATCTAAGAGGACAACAAATCTCCACTCCGTCTTCCAATTAGTTCTATCTTGACACTACTGAAGTAGTAGATGACGGTGATTTGGAGTTAGAGGCATGAATGTAATAGGGCGCCATACCTATGAGGCGAAAACGGCGGTCTTCCCTCTCCATAGTGACCCGTATGCGACCGGACCCCTGTCTTCTTGAGACTGTACCTTCCCGTGACCACCGGTACTAAAATGGATACATCCCTGCCAAGTCTTTCTGAAATATCACGAAAAGAAAATCCACCTTCTCGTAGCCCTATTACACAGCCTCGTTCAAACTCAGTCAAATGCTGATACTGTCTTCTTCGTCTCCTTAAAAGCATTTTGACTCAAATCTAGCTCACAACGCCCATTCCGGAAGATAAATAAGGCTGACGAAGTTTACATCAGGTATTTAAAGCAAACGTGATTTTCATGTTCATTGTGACGCTGCTAGCGCTACTTTTATTAGTCTAGAACGTATATTGAATCACAACTCCTTCTTGGTGTTCGGATTTTATTTTCCGCTAGTGTAGTAGAACCATGTGCAATTTAGCAACGAATTGGGCTCTGCGGCATTGCTCTCTGCTGTAGATTCTCCAAGACTTTCAAGACCACTATTTTTGCAAACGTACATACAAAAATGTGGTTAGTTTCATCTGAAAGTCTTCCATGAAAGTAACCGCTCCCCCACATATAAGCTGAGTTAGGCTTTTGCCTCAGGTACTTTCTAGGTGCTCCAAGATCGCTTTGACCAACAAAGGATGCCATACTTCCCCTTATTACGAGTTGTTTGTTTTATATGGCAGATCCAATGTGTTTAGGGCCACTTCTATAAACAAATGAAATGTTTTCCGTTTGAGATAATACATTATTGTGAATTCGTAGGATGAGTGCTAGATAGCTTTTTGTACCTAAACGGCATTGTAAGCAAGTATCGTTGAGAATTAAGAAGAGTCAACAGAAATCTTTACAGGATGAATCTTAACTGAAACGTGCTAAAGTTGAAACAAGCAATTTCTTTTGTTCTAGACAACTCATATCTCACGTTCTCATTTGACAAAGAAATTTAAAGCATTTTCTTTATATCTATCGTAATATGGTATTGAACAAACTCACATTGAAACAATAATGAAATTATTCAGCTTGTAAAAAATGTACATACAGTAGGGGTCGATGCAGGAAATGTACTACTTACATTTAATACGTATGTGGCATTCTGAATTTAAGTTAGGAAAATAATACTATTGGCAAGGTAATCTTGATCGGTTTGCAATAAGAACGAATAATCGTTTTCACTATTGTGTCATCGTTTTCGTCAGCCTCGTGCATAAAATACGGCAAAATTGAATGCAATGTGTTTTTTATTTGCCAATATTGTGTTAATGGAAATTAAAACCTCTAAAACAAAATGTTTTAATCTATCTTTTCTCGGAAATTTTACTTTTCAAATTGGAACCATAATTATATATGCTTGTTTTTTTTAAAACTTTTTTTCATCAGGTTAGTTAAAAAAATTTCATTTGAGTGAAATAATTAGTGTGAATTCGCAGGATGGACTTTGGTACATCAGGTACACCTTTTTGTATCTAAATGATATTATAATCAAAGATCGTTGAAAATTCAGAAGATTCGACAGATATCTTTACAGGATGAGTCTAATTTTAACATGTTGGGATCGAGCCGAGAAATTTTTGATACTTCGGCCCAAGCAACCATTCGTTCGATTTTCTCCAAAACAACTCTATCTCGTATTCTCGGTCAACCAAGAAATTCAATGCATTTCTTTTTTATATATTTATCAAAAACATTTATGAAAGAACAACCACATCGAAAAAGCATCCAAATTATATAGTTTGTAAGAAATATAAATATTAATGGCAATAAAAAACTAAAACCAGATGTTTTTAGATAAGAAAACCATATAGCTAGACAAAAAAGAATTCAAAGCATTTACATAGTTGAAGGGAAAGGGAGGGGGTGCAAAGATTTTACTTACAGTATCGTTTGACTCCACAGGAAGTTCGTCCATGGTCGATTAACTAAGCTTAATATGTCTGCAAAAAAAGAAGACTCATCGATGACGAAAAAAGCAAGAGAAGACAATCTGTAACTCGGGAGATTATAAAATGAGCCAATTTGTATGAGGCATGTTGTCATCTACTGAAGGATGAAATGTCTATATTTGAATAGCTGTGTAGAAAAGCTCATTTGAGCATTTATTCTTACTCAGTTGCATTTACTTCAAATTATTTTAATCCTGTTCAGCGAAGCTTTTCAGGCGATAAGGTAGCCGAAGATGTGTAGCATGACCGCAATTTAGAGTTTCAGCGGTTCATGATATGATTATCAATTAATTTCAGAACTTACCCTTTTTCCATACTTTTTGTGGTATTAGTGAGGTTGCTGTGGGTAAAAGAGTAGTATAATTGGTTTGTATGGCTGAACGATTATTTGAATTTTATGCAAAGTTTTACCACCAAGGAGGAAACAGCTGCAATTCACGTTCGCCACTCAATATTGCGCCTTTATTCACCACATCTAACACGCTCTAGAACAATAATGAATTCACTGAACTAAGTATATTTTGTTTTAAATAATCTCATCATCAGTTTTGCATTTTAATGATTAAACAGCGATATCATGTGTTAAAGCAACCAACTACCAATACTTTTGAACAATGGATCTTGTATACGTTTTAAACCAAAATTTGCTCTGCTATACAAAAAATTTTACTCTTAATCCGAGAAAACTCGCGGCTCCTTAGCGAATGTTAAGACTCTCGGGAATTATAGAATGACCCCAAACTGAAATTCAACCCTGCGCTCTTAAAAACTCTATACTTTTAGTTGGAAAAATAAAGCTTTTGACTTTTAGACATTAAGAATAGAGCGCTTAACATAAATCAAATCTACTCCATTATTATCCACTAATAAAGCACGGATTTCTAGAAGATCCGTTTTTCGTGCATCTCTTTCAAGTTAAAAGTTTGGTGCGCATTTCTCGATATATAAATATTTTTGACAATTAACTGTATCTTGTTATCGTCGATGAATAACTCCCAACTCTTCACATGGCTTGTCACATCTTTCGCTGGTCCTTTTGTTCCAGGTAAGTGCTACACTGTACTCTGCCTAAATTTTGTTTTCCTACACTGTACACCATCTTTTGATGAAAATCATTCCGAATTATTCACTTCTTCATTTAAAGAATTTCCGTCCCCTTCCGATTTCGTATCATGTTCACTGAAACTTTCATGATCTGAAAAATTCTTTCTAAATCGTCCTCATGCCCATTGTCTTCATTGTCAAAGTCTGAATCTTCATCAGTTTCAATTTCAGCAAGAAGTTTACGTAAATGTTCCATTTCTTTTTCGCATGGAGTCGGCATTGTGAGCAGCAGGTAAATACTTTGATTCGGAAAGGACAGCAACGAACTGACGTCATCATCCGCGTGAAATAACGGTCTGTGGAACAAACGGAAGGACGCGCGGGGTCATTCCATAACCCCAGTAACTGACGAAACGTATATTAGGGCAGTGGTCCCCAACCCCCGGGCCTGCGGACCGGTACCGGTCCGTGGATCAAATGGTACCGGGCCGCCCAAGGAACATTAAATTATTTCCATTTTTATAAGCTTTTATTCAACTTGATTGTCTTCCTTCAAATCCTGTGATCGATTTCTTACCCCCAGATGGAACCGTCTCGTTGCAAAGAAACAAGCTCAGGGTTCTCATTGATTTAGCGTTATAGTGAGTTAAAATGTTAAATCACTTTATATTCATTTTTTGGAGGAACTGTATTTTATTCTGAATATGTTTAAATATTTGTTTATTAAAAAACTAATTATTAAAAATATTTTTTTAAAGTTTAAATACAATTAAATTAAAATTATTAAATCAAAACAGTCTAAAATATAAACAATCTACCTCCCCGCCCCTCAGCGGGCCGCGGTAAAATTATCAAGCGTTGACCGGTCCACGGCGATAAAAAGGTTGGGGAGCACTGTTTTAGGGGACAAAAAATTCCCGAAATACTTTCTAAATACTCAGAAAAGGCAGAGGGGGCGACTAACTCAGCTACTGAAAAGAAAGGACTGAATAGGTGGCTAGTTTTCTAGGAATGGGTGTTTGGCGAGGGCTTGGGGTCATCAAATGACCCCCGCGAGTTCTTCCGGGTTAAGATCACTTTTTAATCATATTACTTTCATATATAAAAAAAACTTAGCACATAAAAAATTTACATAATCAAATCCGCTGTAATATCCTTTCACAGAACTCTGGCCACATATGCTTCTGTGCAATCATGCTAGGCCTCGACTTGCAGTGGGTACAATAAAAAGTCGAGTGACCATCCCTTTACTTTCTCATATATCTCCATACTATGACGTGTTATGTGCTTAACTTCATTGTATAGTGAAGAGAATATAGAATTTCGAACAGTACATCTTCCTATTAGCTGTTGGTCCAAAATTTGACGCAGACCTGTTTCCACGTAGATTGTTAGGCGTAATTAACTGATAGCGCTATTAAAAAGCACAGTAATTTATTTTATTTTTTGTATTCGTGCTGCGACTGTGCAATTAAATGTATATTAAGAATTTTGGAAGATTTTGACGTGAAAACGTCTTTCCGCTCGTTACAGTGATAGTTGGTCGAACTTTCTTGTGTGACTTAATACCGTCAGATTTGAATCGCTAATAACTACGAGACTAATAATGTGAAAAGAATGATTGACCCTACAACGGATAGATCATATCTGTAAGAGTTTGACGCATAGTATTTGTTTCGCCTGTGACGTCATCGTACCAGTGTGGGCGAATGTGCGTGATTGTTATGAATTAGCTTTATGTAAGGTTATAAATAAGTGTAGAGCGGAAACGCGTTTAGCTAGGAGGTTGATTCTGGTGTCATTTTAAAGAGTTTGAGGAGTATTACTAGGACTCAAAGTGAGATAATAAAAATATTTATCAGAATATAAGTAAAAATCGGTATTAAATTGGAAATTTCAAACTCTGCATGTTTTTTTGTTATAACATGCAGAGTTTTCTTTCGAATTGCACTAAACTTGCAGAATACTTAACAATACATAAAAGAAACATTGTATTAAAATTTGAATGTAAAATTTTGAATATTACGGGAAATATGAACATTTGTAGTAAATAATGTTTTACCGCGCATACGCGAAATGTAGTTCTATATACTGTCAATAGATGGCGCCATCAAAAGCTACTTTAAATAAAACATAAGAAAGGTGCAGTTCGGGTGCGCACCACAGATTTTTCGTGAAAACATTGGGATAAAATCATAAAACAAGTGTTTCGTATTAATATGTAATTTAATTATCAATCTCTTTAATGCAATATTTGCACAGAATAGTATAATGGTTACAGAATAGATAAATCACAAGTTTATAGCGTGTAGCAAGGGTATGTGGTAGCTCGTGATTTATCTATTCTGTAACCATTATATTACTCTGTGTAAATATTGTATTAGAGATTGATAATTAAATTACATATTAATACGAAACACTTGTTTTATGATTTTATCCCAATGTTTTCACGAAAAAACGTCGGATAAACACGGACCCGAACTGCGCCTTTCTTATGTTTTTTTTAAAGTCACTGCTTCTGTGAAACCTGGGGATCAAAACTCCGCTTATTTTATTGTTAACGAATAAGCATTTTGAATAATCTTATTCTTAAAGAGTTAAACATTTATTACATTCAGCAGAGATTTCGGTGAGCTCCTGGACTCCTCTAAGACAGACAGTCTTCCCTTTGAGAAATTTTTAAGCAAAATATTATACAGATGCACAGTTTCGGTGGAAATATCACAAACCAAATCTCATCCGTTATGTGTTTGCATTTTTGAGGTATCTTGTTCATAGACACAGACAGAATTCCAAAAATGTCTTTTTTGGGCTTAGGGAGGCATAAAATGTCGAGATTCATCAAAATCCCGATGACAAATTTTTGAACTATTAAATGGATCCTCTTTTTAAGAAAAATTAATGAGAAATCTAACATTTAGAATGTGTATAATAATCGAATAATTGCAGTCCGTTAGTAACTTATTTTACATATAGTTATATTTAATAAAATGTTCAAAGGCACTTTGATGAATGGTAATATTTTTGTCTAATCATTCAACTAAGCAATCGAATTTCTACTGATGGAATTTTACCACACTGCGCTGAATGTGACAGCATTTTAAAACTTATTCGAAAATCAGAAAGAAGTTATTTAATCTTATTCATAAAGATGCCCAGCAATACTCTCATTTATAATGATGAATAAATTGAAGGTGAAAGGGATATATTTGTTAGAGTTTAGTGTTGGAATGAACAAGACCTGTTTGAATTGTAATTATTAATAAAAAAAATGGATGATGGGAAAATTTATAACTGGATCCCTTGTCTAAAGATTTTTGATATTTTTCACGATATATTACGGCACACGTTTCAAAATAACTGTTAAATGGAGAAACGATAAAAAAAAAGTACAGTCAGCTTTTTCAAGAACCCCCTCCCCCCGAAAAAAAATAGGAAGTTAGAAAACTTCTTTTTAAGTAATCAGATGTTAAAATTAGATAGACGACTAATTTTATAAAATAAATGAGTATGTTTCAAAAACGAATCAGTTAGATGATCTAGGCTATTAACTACAAGAAAACAATTTACGAATGTCTTATAAAAACAAATTATTGATCAGAAGAGTATTTGGAGCCAATAAAAATTTATTTCAATTTTTTTGCTTTACTTGCTTTTATTTAGCTTTACTTGCTTCGTTTTCGTGAAGAGGGAATCTTGAAATATAATTTTCTCTCCATTCCTGATGTGCTAAAGTCATGATCTATTGAACACTAGTGAATTCTTGATAACAATGTTACACACTTTTATTTAGCTTTACTTGCTTCGTTTTCGTGAAGAGGGAATCTTGAAATATAATTTTCACTCAATTCCTGATGTGCTAAAGTCATGATCTATTGAACACTAGTGAATTCTTGATAACAATGTTACACACTTTTATTTAGCTTTACTTGCTTCGTTTTCGTGAAGAGGGGATCTTGAAATATAATTTTCTCTCCATTCCTGATGTGCTAAAGTCATGATCTATTGAATACTAGTGAATTCTCGATAAGAATACACTGTTTTAATATTATTAGAATTTAGTCATCAGTGAATTATTTAATATAATTAAATTTTGATTACATACCAGTGATGCGGCGAATTTGAGAATAAATTGATAACAAGATTCTATAATATTTGTAACTATGAATTATAGATTAAAGAGTAAAAAGTAGGAAATTATTAAAATAAAAATAATTCTGCTTTATTGTGCAGTAATAAAAGTGTTTTTGAAATTTCTTTTATTAAACTTATTTCTAAAATTTAAGGGCTAGGGGTTGTAAACATTCATCAGCCTTATAAATTATTTCCCATTTAAAAATATTTATGTAAATAATAGCATAATTACATAATTAATATTATTTTAAAATTTTTCTTGGCGTTGTTTATCATGAGCATGAAATTTATGCACCATTTATTGCTAACTTACTATAGAAATGCGGTACCTTTTTCAGACCCTAAGCCAAAATTACAGAATCTACTTCAGCTAAAGTTGGAAAAGAAAACTTTAGAATTGTGCTTTATTGAAATCCTTTCAGAAGCCAAGCATTCCTTGTAGCCTTCACGACAGTTAAAAAACTTGAGCTTCAAGAATTGAAAATTTTATACTGGGTACTATAAAACTGGATGTGACTGCATTTGATTGATGAATAGATGTCTTGGTATCCAAATGGGATCACCATGCACACGGATGCAATCGGTAACAGCGCATTAAATGGGTCCAAAATGACCGAGACTGGCTTCTAAGTTGGTTGGACTGTAATTTCGAACACTCAGGTATTTGTCAACATCTAATTATGGTTCGCATTTACGGGAAGCAAACATTTTAGAATCGTACTTTATTGAAATCTTTTCAGACACCAAGCATTTCTTGACAACTATGTTAGAAAAATCTTAAGCTTCAAGAATTGAAAATTTTATACTGGGTAGGGGAGACCTGGGAAAGTTTGGTACAGGGGCAAGTTTACACAAGGCTTATATTTCACATATAATTGGTCGGGGGGGAATTACATGTCGTTTCAGAAGAAGTGTCTCGACCTCCATTAATACTCACGCAAGCTTGGAGTCAGTCTTGAAAGTGAATCGTGAAGTGAACAACTTTTTCTGATTTTTTACCATTTTAGTAAATTTTTACCCTTACATATTGGCTTTAATAGAGCTCGTACTATTTGAATATTATAACTTATTATGGATCACCCTCTTAGGTTGTTCTTTTGTGGTTATTTTAAGCTATTTAGTTGATTATTTTTATTATGAATAAAACTTATATGCTCAGTTATAACAAAAAAATGGCGATGGGGCAAGTTTACACACAGTACATGGGGCAGGTTTACACAGTGTGTAAACTTGCCCCATCGCCATTTTTTTTGTTATAACTGGCACAAGTGGCACTTACATTACAAAGTCATTCCCAACACCTGAGGCCATTTAAAAAAGAAGGGCCAAGGAAAAGAAGTGACAGAGGTAGGAAAAAAAGGCAAACATCAATTATTACAGATATACCTGTCAAAAATGCTTTACAAATGTAGAAGGAGAAATTAATGACAAGGAAATTAGTATGAGCCCATCATACTATGTCTCAGTCAGTGAGCTGCTCTAGAACACATTATAGTAATGACAAAAACAGTGTGGATAAAAAATTTAAAAATTCTGAAAGAAAATTTGGGTAATTTTGAGCGTAAAAAGAAAAAAAACCCAAGAAATCTTTTTATTGTGATGACGATGAAAATTGTTTGTGTATTTATTGTTTAAATCCATACGAAGAAACAAGATCTGGCGAACAGTGGGTACAATGCATCGAATGTAAAAGGTGGGCTCATGAGGACTGTATTACCAATGGAAATTCAAACTATTTTGTTTGCATAAATTGTGAGAGTGATTTTTAAAACTATTAGGATTCACCGTAATTGTTTATGATCTATTATGTACCTTCTGAAATAAACTAGGTTTCTTTGTATTTAATTTGATGTATTTTAATCACTGTAAGCCTTCTATTTAATCATTTTTGGTGGTGCGTAAACGTGCCCCAGGCAGTATGTAAACTTGCCCCAGTCATGGGGAAAGTTTACACAGGGGACATCATGGTAAAGAAAATGGTATAGTTACAAAATACACTAATTTAAAGTATTCAGAAATATATACTACATGCCTCAAAGTCTAACTAATTAATTAGTAATGAAATGAAAGAAATACTTTAAAGCTTTAAAACAGCAAAATAAAAGTTTTAAAAATGTATAAACCTGCTCGGGTCTCCCCTACTATAAAATTGGATGTGACTGCATTTGATTGATGAATCGAGGTCTTGGCATCCAAAAGGGATCACCATCCATCCAGATGCAATCGATAACAGCGCATTAAATGAGCACGAAATCACCGAGTCTGGCTTGTTAGTTGGTTGGACTGTAATTTTGGAGAGTCAAGTGTTTGTCAACATCTAATCATGGTTCGAATTTCTGGGAAACCATTTACATCCCTCTCTGTTGCTTCCAAGACAAATGAGTCAACTCTAATTGGTTATAAACTCACAAATTTCGGAAAGTTCCTCTTGTTAGGATAGACATAATTTGGTAGCAAAATTTTATCTTGAGAAATTATTCGATTATATGAATTAACAAGCAATTTAATGTGCCTTAAAATAATGAATAATGGAGTTCGTTCTTCTTTCACTATGTCATTTAAAATTATTCAAGCTTGTCATTGGGGATTACAGCTGAAGAATAAGTTTCAGAACAGACTTCAATATGGAGCAGATCGTTCCTGTAATCTGAAAAATGCGTCATGCCAGAAACCATACATAACAAAACATACGAAGTTTTGATGAACACTTGGAACCGCAATTTTCCATGCGATTTATAGCATTTTGTGACAACATACAGCAATCACATATCACACACAATAATTTGAGAGCAGATGTAGCTAACCTATACAGGCATTTTGCATCAATAAAATGTTTTGGAAAATTTGACATACGCCATTTTGATATATAAGTGACTAGAAGTATAGTCACTAGCTGGAGCTATATGAAAGTTTAGAGAAGGGACTGACAGCTCAAGTCTCGTCCTTGCTACGAGATCAAGTCTATGACGGAACAAAGCAAGTTTCGGAAGGTCGTACACGTGCAGCATCTTCGTGCGCACAACAAACGAAATACGCTGAAATAGCAAACTCTGAGGAAGAGGAAGAGGTGGCAGTGGAAGTAGATGACCACCCAAATGTTCCTGGCCACTAAACGTTGACAAAGAATCGAGACGATATGATATGCGTCGGAACCGTCGACCACCCAAAAAATACTAACCATCTCTTTGATAAATATTCTTTTCTTTCCTCTTCCTTTTTCGTTTCGATTTCAAAATTTCTTTTCTAAATTTTCATCAAGCGGGGCCGTATGTAAGGCTACAATTTTATTTATAAAATTTATTTTTCTAATAACAGAGTATGTAATTATGTAATATATATAGTTAAATATTTTACAAGCAATTAAACCTCAAATAACATTTTCAGTATATACACCTATTAAACCAATAATTAAAATCAAATATAAAATATTGTTACCTAATTAATAATCATGCAATGAAATACAGAAAGATAATTAGATTATAAACTATTACTATGAAAAAGACAACCCAGAATTTGAATTCCAACAATCAAACGCCAATCGATCTTAGGAATCGATTATGTCGCATGAAATTCGAATTTTAAAGGCGTCAACCTCCTGCGAAAGCCAATTGTTGGAAAAAAAGCAAAAAGTATAGGAGTAAATCTCCAAAATATTTCAAGATAAGAACGAGAAAAATAACTAAATGCTTACCAATTCATTGTCATAGCAATTATAATGCCAAGAGCTATATACGAAATACAGTTCCGCATTTATAGTGAAAATATTATAACTAAATAAGGTTATATATACTATAATAAAACATCATTAATAAATTAAACTATAAATGTAATTTTTAAACTCATTATAGGAACTTATTTATGTATGAGAATATACTTTAAATTATATGATACAATCTTAAAATTAAAAGATGCAATCTTATTCTAAAAATAGTGGCGCCATCTACCTATGTAGTGATGTACTAAAATCTATGTGAATTCCATAAATATGATTATTTCAACATAATTAATTCCAAAAGATTATTAATTTAAAGGTGTTAAAAATTTTTTGTTAACATAAGCAAACATGAAACTAATAGGAAATCCATATCTCAAAGCATTTTCAATAAATTTATCGATATATGATCTCTGTTTTTTACTATCTGTGATTAAAATAGTGCTTCTGTGGATATAATTCAGGACGATGTTTCCATAAATTTGAATACTTATATTGCTATTCCAAAATCGTAGCCTCTTTATATTAAACTGAAAAGTGTTTCTTTTATCATAAATCTCTGTGCTTAATTTATTATCAACTATTTTGATTTCAAAAATTTAAAATATTTTTTAAAATTTTTTAAAAATTTTAAATTTTTCTATTTAAGAATAAAACGTAAAAATTTTGTCGCTATCCCCTCAAAAAGCACAAGACATATATATATATATACGTTTTATTCGTATGTCGTTAGCAGAAAAAAGCACTTATTAATATCATAGGCGGGCTTCCCTTCCTGACGAGCGGCTCGCCAATATTTTTCAGTTTATTAAATTTTTGTCTTCTTTTTTTTGCCCTTTGTTTCTTGTATGTTTTTGAATTTTTTTGCCTTTTGTTTCTTGTTTGTTTTGATATATATATGTATTACATGATCATATATAATATACCATTATATATGATTATATATATGACGTCATTAATATAATAATATACGTATTAATTATATATATATACATATATAATTAACATATATGTATGTTATTATATATATATATGGCTCAAAACGACGAGTTTCTACTATCCAAAGCAGGCTTCCCGGCACTTCAAAATGAGCCATTAAGCCTCAAACCTACAAATTGATTTAACCACCTAATTAGATGACATATCCTGTTTGGGACAATTATTGTTATTTCATTCCAAATAAGAAAGTAAAGGATGCCTGAAATACTTAAGCGCGTCTTAGGAATTTTTGTCCCTTAAATTAATTGCTGTTTTGACTTACTTTCAGATTTAAATTTCAAAAATTCTGCAATTCAAACACGTCCAAGTCAGACACATCATTGTAGTACACGAAGGGGTTTAATAAATAAACAAACAAAGGAAACATTTTTTCTTAAAACAGAAACAGATTTATGCTTTCAAGAAATCTTGCTATCTATTTTTAAGATCGCCCATAGCGATCACTTCTGCTTTTATCACGATTATAACGAAAGTATATACAAAACATCAAATTTCAATAAAAAGAATCAGACCAGATTTAACGATGAGGATATGTTCTAGCTTGTCTTTTCAGTAAATGTTAATCATTCGATGAACATGCTAAGGTGGTTAATAGAGCTAAAAAAGGGGGGAGGGGAGAAAATTTTTTCTGCATTATATAGAAACGTATTTTCAGTTTCAATAAATCTTGCGGGGAATTTTTCAGGTCGCCCTGTTTTTGTTTCGGAAATTAGAAAATGATAAAGTGAAGAAGAAATGTCAATAAAAAGAATAACACCAAATTTAACAGTGAGTTAATTTTATAACTCATCTATTAAGTAAACGTTCATCAATCGCTGTAAGACCCAGACATGCCCTTATATATGAAAGGGTTAACCTAACTGAAGAAACAAACAAAGGAAATTTTTGCTCGATCAAAAATGGAAACTTCAATAAAACTTGCGAGAAAGTTTTCTGGTCGCCCACAGCAAGGGCTCCTGTTTCTGTTTCGAAAATGAGAAAATGATAAAGAGCAGACGAAATTTTAATAAAAAGAATCATAACAGATTTTAACAGATGAGTAAATGTTCTAACTCATCTGTTAAGGTGACCGCCTACGATGGAAACACTGATTTTTGACCACTATGGCGAAAATTATTTTTTGATTTTTTTCTTGTAGTCCAGACCGTCGTCTTTCTAAAATCGTTTACATTTTGTTTCTAAGTGAATTAGAAAAAAGGAATAATGATTTTAAAATACTTTGTCTCAAACAAAACCAACGGAAGGAAATCTTTAAATGCAGTTTTCTCAGAACTTTGTTTTTCATAAAACTTCCCCACCATCAGCATGATATCTCAAAATCTAATAAAGATATTCACTTGAAAGTTTCAGCACATGTTTAAAATATTATAAGCAATAAAATTAACTAAAATATTTGCTGTTTGTGAAATACTTTTTAATTTACAAGTGTTTTTAGAAAAAACTAAGTTGTGAATTAATGGGAAAATGCACATTTATACATATTTTTACTCCTAATTTACTTGCATTTCAATTTTTTTCTTAGATTTTCGTTCATTTCATAGATCATTGTCCTCTATAATTTGTGTACTAAAAAAATTAGAATTGCTGCATTACAATTTGGTGTAGAGTGTTAACCGCATTGGTTAAATTTCATTAAAATTACTACAAATTCCCATATTTCTCAAAAAATATTATATTTATAAGAAACTGTTTGGTGTTTTTTGTGTCTATAATTGATAATGCATATAAGAACAAAAAAATTATTAAAACATACAATTTTTCAAAAATTTTGTTCCGAACGTAGGCGGTCACAAGTACAAGATTTTTCGATGAGCGAGTCAGACACGTCATTGTATGAGACGGGACTAATTTAATAAAACAAACAAAGGGAATTTTCCTCCATGAAACAAATTTTCAGCTTCAATAAATCTTGCCAGAAAATATTCGCATCGCCCAAAGCCATAGTTTCTGCTTTTGTTTCGAAAATGATGAAGAGAAGTAGAAATTTTAATAAAAAGAATCATACCAGATTTTAACAGATGAGTAAACGCGTCGTTGTATGCGACGAAGTTAATTTAACAAAACAATCAAACAAACAAAGGAAACTCTTCTCCACGAAACAAATTTTCAGCTTCAATAAATCTTGCCAGAAAATATTCGCATCGCCCAAAGCCATACATTCTGTTTTTGTTTCAAAAATTAGAAAATGATGAAGAAAAGACGAAATTTTAATAAAAAGAATCATGCCAGATTTTAACAGATGAGTAAATGTTCCAACTCATCTGTTAAGCAAGTATTCATTTTTTCGATAAGGAGTGCGTCGTTGTATGACGTGGTAATTTAACAAAACAATCAAACAAACAAAGGAAACTCTTCTCCACGAAACAAATTTTCAGCTTCAATAAATCTTGCCGAAAATATTCCATCGCCAAAGCCATAACTGTTTTGTTTCAAAAATTAGAAAATGATGAAGAAAAGACGAAATTTTAATAAAAAGAATCATACCAGATTTTAACAGATGAGTAAATGTTCCAACTCATCTGTTAAGCAAGTATTCATTTTTCGATGCGCGAGTCGCGTCGTTGTATGCGACGGGGTTAATTTAACAAAACAATCAAACAAACAAAGGAAACTCTTCTCCACGAAACAAATTTTCAGCTTCAATAAATCTTGCCAGAAAATATTCGCATCGCCCAAAGCCATACATTCTGTTTTTGTTTCAAAAATTAGAAAATGATGAAGAAAAGACGAAATTTTAATAAAAAGAATCATACCAGATTTTAACAGATGAGTA
>BGPR01001361.1:132939-143682 GCA_013235015.1 Araneus ventricosus | reverse complement strand
GAGTCGCGTCGTTGTATGCGACGGGGTTAATTTAACAAAACAATCAAACAAACAAAGGAAACTCTTCTCCACGAAACAAATTTTCAGCTTCAATAAATCTTGCCAGAAAATATTCGCATCGCCCAAAGCCATACATTCTGTTTTTGTTTCAAAAATTAGAAAATGATGAAGAAAAGACGAAATTTTAATAAAAAGAATCATACCAGATTTTAACAGATGAGTAAATGTTCCAACTCATCTGTTAAGCAAGTATTCATTTTTCGATGCGCGAGTCGCGTCGTTGTATGCGACGGGGTTAATTTAACAAAACAATCAAACAAACAAAGGAAACTCTTCTCCACGAAACAAATTTTCAGCTTCAATAAATCTTGCCAGAAAATGTTCACATCGCCCAAAGCCACAGCTTCTGTTTTTGTTTCGAAAATTAGAAAATGATAAAAAGGAGATGAACTTTTAATAAAAAGAATATGTGTTCCGACTCGTCTATTAAGTAAACATTTATCATTCGATAGCACAAGGCGAAATAAGACCTCCTTCCCTTCCTAATCAGAGGAATATTCTGGGTCCGCCCACGCCCCGCACCCATCCCAAGACAAGAGCAGTTGGAGAAGCATCCCAAGAGCTTCCTCAAATATCCTGCACCCAGACCTGCCCAAGAGGAGTGCTGGAATCCCTGCGTATTCTGCTCACACACTCGGAGTTGGAGCAGTGGAGCGTTTGGGGCCTCTTAATATTCCGATGGCGCTCCAAGCCGCCGAGGATTAGGCGATAAGAGACGTGTTGGGATGTCAAGATCTTTATTTAGAGGCAAAGGGATGATATTACATTGTTTTTTCAAGGTGAAAACATGGATCACTTGAGCTCAACCGGCGAGTCACCACTTCTGAATGCTGATGATACGGCATTTGCCTGAGATAAGGC
The DNA here is from genome assembly GCA_013235015.1 of Araneus ventricosus. Taxonomy (NCBI): domain Eukaryota; kingdom Metazoa; phylum Arthropoda; class Arachnida; order Araneae; family Araneidae; genus Araneus; species Araneus ventricosus. The sequence goes on along the minus strand of BGPR01001361.1, from coordinate 142,761 downwards.
AGGATAAGTTGAGAGATCAGGAAAGGAAAGAGATCTATCTTGGTTTGGGTTAAAAGGATGAATTTCTTCCACTCAGGTGTACGTGCGAATCGAAAGTAATGACAAATGTGGCTGCTACTCTGCAATTGCAGCTCACGGATATGGGTTTCGAGATGGCTATCTTAGATAAATTTTGGCTCTTCTCTCAAACCGTTTTTATCGGAGGGATTTTCATCAGATTTTTTTTTGAATGAATTTTTCTGGTATGGCGTTGTTCTTTTCACATTCGATATTTCATATCTTTTTCTAATTGATCGCGTTTTCTTTTTTTATAACTGGGCAAGCGGGAATTTGGAGATTGCGTTTAAATGGGGTATTTTTTCATTAAAACAAGAATTTTATCATTATCAGTAGTTGTTGCCGGATATGTTTCGAAATTTAATTAATGGAGCTTTAATTCATTGAACAAAACAATTTTCATTCTCTTTCTGTTCTTTATTAACTATTGTTTTCCAGATACACTATAACTTTTCCTTATATAATAATACGCAATCAGTCTTTTTTCATTCTGTAATTTTTTCTGCAACTTCTCATTGCAGGACAACAAATTAATGTATTGAAATGTAGCAATTCTTTACTTCTACAATATGCTTAAAGCTCCACAGAACGTATTTCTTGATTGATGCCAGGATCGGTTTTACCATTAAGTGATTTCTACGTTGGATTTCGCCCCCCCCATACTAAACTTTGAATTTCAGCGTATATTTAACTGCAAATGTATTAAATATGCTAATGAATTATTGATGTTTAAAATGCCCATTAATTAAAGTTACTGAAAATTGTTTTTCCTTTTAGCACAATTTAAATGTTTCGTCAATTAAGAAACAGAACTAAATTTTTATATCAAATGTGTTTATATTTGGCTATGCTATGTTTTGTTAAGCACTTTAACGCTTTAACACCACACCACACCGCCGTCTCTAGATCTCATGTGGTTCCTATCCGGTTTGGTTATTTTTATGAATATCACTAGTAGAGGTATAGTAGAGGTGGGGGCGTGGATTTTTCTTTGCTTTGGGGTGTATGAATTTTTCTTTGCTTAGGGGTTCCAGGTACTCTTGCACCTTCCCTGATTAATACCACAAGAGAAGTTTCTGTTGAGGCGGTTTTTGTCATATCCAAAAGATCATATTAATGTTTCAGCTATATTTCAAAGAGATGTACACTGAAAAACAAGGCATATAATTTAAATGCCCTTATTCTTTTAATCTTTTTGATGCATTATTTAAATTATAATGCATTATTTAAATGTTGTCTGCTTCTCTGAGAAAAATTATCCTGAACAATCATTTTTTTCATTAAAGATAATGAATACTTATAACTACATTCATATATTGGGAATAATTTATTGGAAATTATTTTATTTTTCTGATAGATTCATAAAACCCCTGAGAGACCTCTCCGTAAGTTTCAGAGATTTTAATTTTTGTTGGTGGCCTTTCTAGTGATGATTTTCTAATACGCTATTGTAATAATATTAAGACACATAGAAATGTCTTTTAATGAGAATAAGAAATCTTGAATATCTTATACGAATTATATATTATCGTGTGCTTACAATCATTTTAACCATTTGTGGTGACAACTTTTTGATTCCTCATAACCTGTGGCGAGTTCTAACCATTAAAACCCTACGCTGCCCGATGCATGCTAATTTCAATGATTGATTTCAGTCGACGTGTAATTTGTGTCATTTTTATTTCCGCGACAACTGCATTATAGCAGGTCGTTGACGAATTTGAAACACAGACATGTTGACGTGTGTAGTTATTCTTTCCTGTACAAGTGGTTAAAAGAGTAAATTTCCACGTGCCCGAGTCACATTCGTTCAGAACTAAACTAACAAGTTCCCAGTCTCCGACCGTCAGTCGTTTATGTCTCCAATCACCATAAGAAATAATCATTTCTGCTAGAACTCGCTGCTGTTGTAAAATGTGTTAAATATTCTCCTGAAGTATGCGAATTAAAATCTTGACCGCTTTAACGAAGAACATCGGCTAAATTGGCAAGATATATCGCAATGTTGTATGTAATAGTTTTCTAGCTCTAATACCAAAGAAACAAAAACCATCTTTTCGCACTCTTCTCTCTTGAAACCGTATCCTTAATAACTTACTTCGCATTAACGCCAATTTTCACTTAACCCGAAGAAATAGAACGAGGGCAGGTATAAAGAACACGAAATAAAAACATCTTTCCTCAACCCCCGCCAAAAGAACAGCAGGAGCAACTGCAGATTAAACTCTTGTGTTTTCGTTGCATATACGGAGAATTCAATGAAGAGAGAATAGAAATACAGCGTTTTTAAAAGAGAGATGAGTTTCTGCATCCATGACTACATTACACGGCCCAAAAGTTCATTCTCTTCCTTTTTCGAATGCGGCCGATCCCCCTATTCTCATGTCTAATTTATCATTTCCGTGAATCTTCCCGCAGTCCCTATTTTAACGACGTGGATCGCCCAGGAACTATACAGACGGGGTTATGTATACCGTAAAAATCTTCTTTATCCTTTTTTTATACATTTAAGCCGGCCAGGTAGAGCATGTATTAAAAAAAAGGGAGACGTGGCATACTGTTTCATTTTACCTGGCACGCAAGAGTCTAGCTTGGCACATAGATCAAGCGGTTTTGCTGCCTGGGAGAGGGGAGGGAGGAGGGGGAGATGAAGAGTCGTTGTGGTAAAAACTGAGCATCAGAATTCATGAAAAGCTTAAACGTGGGAACGCTATCGAAAGACAACAGACTGCATTTTGAAGCAGCCAGTGAAGCACTGAAAGTGGAAGGTTGCCGCTCGACGGACGCCAATCTTCGCCAATCGGATCAACGCCAAAGATCGAGGCGCGGGAAATTGATATCAGATATCCAAAAATGCATTTTTTTTCTCATTATTTTCTTAAAGAGCGCCGTTCTTTACATTTTTCGAACGAAACTGCAAAAGTGGTGTAAAATGATTTTTTTGAAAAATTCATGCTTTGTTGCGAATGTTCGTTGATTTAATGGCGCGATGTTTTAAAATGCGCCAATGTATACTTTCACGCCTACCACTCGCAGAAAACTCGCAGTCACGAAAATGAGTCCTTCCATAATTATTTTTTTATTCAAAACTGACTATAATCTAAAATGGAAAGTTTGTTCGAAATGCATAATATATCCACGACTGAAGTTGAATTTTTATAATAGATTTCCCAGATTGTAACTTTTTGCGTGGGTTGTTGATAAACTGATCATCACAATTTAAGACTATTTACAGAAACTGATAGATCCTTGAAAAGAACAACATTCTCCAAATACTCTTATCATACGTAAAATAAAGGCATTCCAGCCTACACAATTTTCATGAACTCTAGTTTTGACTCGAGGTGTACCCCAGTAGCCCAAAGATATTGTACGATATTGAACAATATTCGCAATATTGATAATATTGCACAATATTATATAATATTAAATGGTATTGTACAATATCATGCAACTTGTTGTGCTACTTGGGAATACGCATTACTTTATTACGTTGTTAATTATACTACATGTTGTATTTTTATGTTACTACATTATTTTTATGTATACTACATGTTGTATTTTTATGTATACTACATTTTGTATTTTTGTGTTACTACATTATTTTTATATATACTACATGTTGTATTTTTATGTTACTACATTATTTATATGTATATTACATGTTGTATTTCATGTTGTATTGTTCTGTTGTTATTTCATTGCAATAATTTACAATTATTGGGAAATATTTTGCTTGCTCAATGGAAAAAAGGTCTCAAATCGTGATCCTCAGAACTTACTAATAGTAGTGTCAGCAGACATTCAAGGCTCGTATTATCAAACAAATGATTATGCAGAACGTGATTCAACGGGAGAAAAGGGTAGTGAAATGTTTGAAACATACTTTAATGTAATTTCCCAATTTAAAAATTTTAATATTTCAAGCAACTGGCTCCAACATTTTCCTAGATCTGAGATATAGGTTTAAAACACTGAAGCAAAACTTAAATTTATTACACCACTTTAATTATCAATCAGATATTTTTCTTAGACTATTAGTTAGGTAGACTAAACTGAATACAGAAAATAGACATCTTTTGCTTTTTTTCACTCGTCCGATAAAATTCTGTCGGAGAAGAAAAATTATGTAATTCAAAAATTTAGTTTCGAAGCTCATAATATCTTTCATCTCTCATATGATACCAAAATACTCATTAATTAAAAACTTTTGCATGATATATTTTCTTCTTACTTTTAGATGTTTTTCTGCTTTAGATAATTTACGTTGTTGTGTTCATAGGGAAACAGAGATAATTTATTTTTTTAAAGTTTTATAATTCTTAGTTCTAAAACGTGGAAATAATACAAATTGTTGAGGTCGGCATTTTTACGACGAATAAGACGAACTTCAAAAAAGTAAAAATTGTTATTAAATGTCTTTCCCTCTCTTTTAACTGGCTCCCTAATAATGAAGCAAACAGTCATCTCAGAGGTTAATTCTTTTTTATTTATAATTACTTACGACTCATTATTTTATCACGTTCATTTTATTTTCCTACGTAAAAATGAATTGGTTGCGGACGAAACATTTATTGATGAAATCAAAGTAACGGACGCAAAAGGGGTTCGTTCCTTTCTTCTACTATCATAACTCTTCGAGGCGACTTTTTAAAACTCAGTTAACCTTTTAGTGGCGCTGAACAGCCAAATCCGGAGTCCTCCAATCCAAGTGGTGTAGGCAACGAGAGGCAACTAACCCAAAATTACGCGCAAGTGAGACTTGCGTGAGCTACAAGATATTGTTTCTCGTGAGCTGAATATCCATCAAGCGAATGGGAAAGAGCCCCCCCCCCCCCATCTCTTAAAACGGTGTAGGGGGCCGGGATTAAAACAGCAGCAGCAGTTGCAACCGTACACCCCAAAACGGAGAGCACCCCTCAATGCTCAAGAAGGGGGGGCAGCACCACCGAGAAAGAGGGGGAGCTGATTTAATTACTGGAGCAAAGTTTTCCTTTAAAAGAGTAGGCAGCATTTTCGGATGGTCTGTTCTCATGACAGTCGGATGCGATACTGTGTATTAAATGGAAAATGGAAAGCAAAGGGGGAGGGGGGAGGCGGAAAAGCTTTTCCGTATAAAGGTTTTCATTTCGTTTGGATTTCGTGTGTGTAATAAAATCAGTTAACGTGTTGTCTTTGGCTTGCGAGGCGAGGCTTGCGCTTGGAAAAGAGAGCATAGGGGGGATGCGGAAAAGCGATGAAAGTTTAGTTGGGATTTGCTGCGGCATTGAGTCACGATATTATCGTTTGGCGTTGTTTGTTGCTCGTTGATGTTGTCTCTGGACGTCATTTCGAACGGAAAGGAAGATTGCTTATGTGTCAGCGTTTTCTTTGAAAAATATCCGAAAGGCACCGGCTTACGCGCCTCGTCTTCTGAATTCGTGAAATCTGCCTTTTTGATGAATTTTAATTTCAATGTTCTCACTGACTTTCAGAATAGCTTTCTCCAAATCCCGGTCTGACGGTACGTTTAAAGAGGATTCCTATTTGCTACAAACTCTGCTACAATTCTTCTTTAACTTTTACTACTCGCGACCTCATTTTAGTCAAATAAGTTTTGACACGACCCCAAATTTGAAAAATAATTAAGAAAAGAAAGTATTAATCAGTGATAACTTCAAGAAAATTCAATTAAGTATAGTTATTGATCAAGTTTTATTGGAATTTTCAAAGACAAGATTATTTATATAGATTTTTTTCTTTTTGGTAAAATGTCGCAGAACCTGAAAGAAGGGAGATCTATGAAAAATTTCTCGCCCTCTCCCGCTTCTAAGAAAGTCTACCCTACTATAACGCACATTACAACGACAAGCATATAACTTTACAAAGACTGAAAAATTCCATACTTTTTGTCACTGTTAATTTTCTATTACCAGTGAACGATTTGTACTTTTTGAGAGCTAATGCGCATGATTTCTAATATATATGAAAGCGTTTTATCTTTCATGTGTATATTATTGATCAAATTTTATTGGAATTTTCAAAGACAAGATTATTTATATAGCTTTTTTTGGTAAAATGACGAAGAACTTGAAAGAAGGAAGATCTATGAAAAATTTCGCTCCCTCAATACACTTCCAAGAAAGTCTACCTTACTATAACGCACATTACAAAGACAAGCAGATAATTTTACAAAGACTGAAAATTTTCATACTTTTTGACACTGTTAATTTTCTATTACCAGTAAACTATTTGTACTTTTTGAGAGCTAATGCGCATGATTTCTAATATACATGAAAGCGTTTTGTCTTTCATGCGTATATTACATAACATAACTAAAACCAAATCAAGGACCAAGAGGGAGAATCCAATCGATTGGGAGAAAGGGTAATAATTCGAATTTGTTTGTATTTTTAGCTAGAATCAGTTAGAAAATTAGTAAACCGAATATAAGCTCTAGAAAAACTGTTGCCTTAGAATCCTGCTGGGCGGAGTTTTCTGATTTCTATTACAATTAACGTACATATAGGTCAATCCTCCTTTCACTCTACATTGTACGATATTTTCTTTAAATTGCAGGTCTATAAATACGAAACATGCCCGAAATGATTCTAATATAAAAAAGAAATTTCCGCTTGTTTATTAATTGCATCTCAGAATGAATGGAACAATCTCCATTACTCGAAGCATAGAATGTACTCTATTGCTTTGGGTAGTTTTACTTTCTCGTATACGAGGTATACAGAGAGAAAGTATTATAATCGTCAAAAAATTCGAACTCGAGATTTTGACGAATCTCCACGTTTTAGACTTCCCTGAGTCCGAAAAACACAATTTTGGAATTATGTCTGTCTGTGTGTCTGTGAACACAATAATTCGAAAACTATTAGAGCTACGGGGATGAAATTTGTTAAGAGATCTTGCCACATAAGTTGTAGGTTTCTATCAAATTTTGGACAAAATCCGTCTATGGGAAGTTTGTCTGTCCACGTTCATGTGGACACTATAACTCCAAAACTCGAATAGTTATATGAATAAAATTTACTACACAGTTTTACCATCATGAATGTAGGTCCGTATCAAATTTTGATCCAAATCCCTCAATGAGTGGACTGTCTGTCGGTCTGTATAATCGCATACTTCTAAACATTATAACTCGTAAACCCTACTGCTTTGAGAAATAAAAATTGGTATGAGGCCTGCTAACATTAATTGTAGATCCGTGCCCAATTTTCGTTTCAATCGTCGAAAAAAAGTTGTTCAAATAGCCTATTTGTCTTTTCTCATCGTACAACTACGCGAGGCCGTCATTGCGTAATTGCGCTATTCACTTTCGCTAATCTTTTCCTCTTCTACCCACGCCTTTCGCCTCCAAGCTTCCGATTTCCCAAGCCTTTTTTCTCCACTGCGTTAGGGACGCTTGTTTGTTTTCCTCTCTTTTAGCCTATTTTTTCTCCACGTTTGTTAGGAGTATACGAGAAAGTTTAGGGGAAACCACTCCTACTGGTTTTTAGTTTATTTCTGCTCACATGATTTCTTGGCATTGAATTTGGAGGAAACGAAATATAGTTTTTGATTTAAGAATTACGAATGTGAGTTAATTAGGAGAACGAGTAAAAATCTTCTGAACCATTTTCAATTTTTTTCGAAGCTTAAGACTACTTTTTTTTCCATTTGAAAGCACTTTATTTACACATTTCAAATTCTTTTCAAAATTAGAAGATGGTTTAAAGGCACTTAATTTTAAATAAAAATATATTCTTAATAAAATTTCAAGTTGAGAAAGTCATCGATAATGAAGTTTTCAATTCAAAGCTATCTGAATATAGGAGTTTTATCTACGTGGAGTAAATTTCAAACCAAATTACTTAAACCCTCAAGATAAAATTGTCAGCAAAGAATGAGAAAAGAAAATATTGTATATTGCGAATTAATTCTCTCAATTTTTTTCAAGCCTCAGTTCTATATTCTTCATTCTAAACTTTATGAAAAAAATATTCACAAATTTCTTCTTTTCAATTCCCCAAACTTGATTAAATCATATTATTTATTTCATGTAATCTTTTTTTCATTCAACTTTTCATGATATAAACAAAATTTCTCTCGAGTAATATGGTTAAAAATTACGTTTAATTAGAAGTAAAAATATTTTAACTCTACCTATATTAGCCAGAACGAAACATTTCATAAATAATAATTATGGTTAATACAACTTAAATTATTCTTCAGTGCATAAATCAATGGAACAATTACCTATTCTAAGTCGTAGAAAATATGTTAATCATTCTTTAAAGTTTAGCAATATAGACATAATATCACAATCTTTGAATATTTTAGAACAAAATTTTTATAAATTTAATACAGTTTTTTGGTAGCAAATACACAGTAATTCAAATAAACGATTGCACGTCATGTGTTTGGTGCTGCGTAAACAAATTTAGTTTTCCCTCATTGAATCGTAACAAAACATATCTATCACCCACTAAGCTGATGCCAATTGTTTTTTTTTTTGGAATATTTTTGTAATTTTCTTTCAAAGACGGGATTTTAAAAGAAGCACAACTTTTCACTGAAGATAAATTTTACTGTGAATGGCATGTGAGGTATAAAATTCATGCCAAAATTCTACGATCAGCGCTCTATTCCGATGTTTTCTATCCTAAAAATTTAAAAAGAATAAGTGAACAAATTTTTTCCTCGTTGAAATGCTAAAATTGGAATGAAATGCATTTTTAACTGTATACGCTGCTTTCCGACAACTTATTAGTTTTCTTCTTCTAATATTTTGCTGAAAATTATTATGTACTTTTAAGTCATATGCTGGAAAACCTTTTTAAGAAAATACCGCAAATCAAACTAAAAGCAATTGAGAGTTAAGCATATTCCGATTCGAACTTCAAGATTAATTTTTTACGAAAATTATGATAAATAATTCAACTTAGTAACAAAATATATCGAGTATGTTAAAGTAACGACGCACAAGGGATAAAAACATCATAGCTCTCTCTCTCTAAAACGCGTTTTCAGCATCCGATGTCTTACTATGAAATATTTATTCCTAAATTTCTTATTTTTATTTTCTCTTCGGTTAAAACAAACTCTGGATAGCTACTCGATACGTAGTTTATTATTCATTTGCCGAGCATTGCATATGCAGGCCATTCTAAACATCAGTGAAATATATTTTTAAACATAAAAGTACTCCCAGCACTTTATCTACTTTATTGCTGAAGAAAGGTACAGTTGCTAGCAGCTAAGCATCTCAGATATACCTGAATCGATTGCAGCGTATAAGCTGTTTGAGAAATTGTGCGGTCAGATTTATTGGGCCGTTCGAAAAGACTCCACCATGTCAAAACCCACGAGGGGATTTTTTTTATACCCCTCTTCTATTTTTTTAACTCATAGCGTTGTCTGCCATTCATAGTTCTTGTCACGCGAGGTTTTTATGATATAGCTTTCTTTCTACCAGCTTGAGACCATGAAAAAAAAGAGGCCATTTTTAATGTTTACCCCAGAAAATGGATTCAAATTTTGCTTGCTTTGCTTAATTTTTCATCTCATGTTGATAACGTTACCAGCTTCGTAGTGTAATTTATTATGTTTCATTTGCTTCCATATGTTACGACTCGCATACCTGCAATATCGTTTAGTCCCATCCGAGTATTAAGAGTTTTAAGATAAACTGCATTGCATTCTTTTATGGTGGAGAGAGCGTTTAAAGTTTCAAACCTCTAATCGAGTTAAAATATTAGCGAATATTTTTTAACAAAATATTTCCTTAAT